>JAVCKW010186548.1:0-12046 GCA_034780715.1 Peltospira delicata | reverse complement strand
ACGCAGTGACAAGGCCCTGTTCGGGAATATCGATTTTCCAGGTATTGGCGGCCATGCCAAAGAACTGAAAATAATCATTGACATCAACATGACCGCGCTCAAAAAACATCGGGTGATACTCCGCCCCATTCTTAATCCACTGACCGCTCATGGTGGCGTTGGCCGGAATGGTCTCGTCAGCGTTTGGGTTGGGGGTGAGCTTATACTGGTCCGGTTGATTGACCACCGGGGTAGCCCGGTAAATCCCGTCATTATTGGCCGTGCCGCTGATTTTAATGGCGACACCGGCAACCAGATTATCCGGTTTCACGGCAGCCGAGGATAAGTCAAGGATGCCCGTGGCCTTGGTCAGTGTTCCGCCGGAAATATCCACCGGGCCCGGCGTGCCTTTGACAAGGTCTTGCCAGGACGACCATAGGGCTGCGGCGATAAGTTTATCGTCCTTGTCAGCCTCGAAATGCATCTCATACTCATAACCGCCACCGACTTCCATGGATGTGATTGTAACATCCGTGGTCATGCGGTCCGGGCGGATATGATTACTCTGCGTGGTGCCGATACCGGCGGAGAGGTCATCTTTCGTGAAATTGATTTTTTCCCCGTCCGCGTTTGCGGGGATAGCCTTGGGGTCCTGCGGGTTTGCAGGGGCAAAGGCTAAATAGCTTTGTGCTCCGGAACTCATTGTAATACCTCGCTTTTACACGTATCCAGGGTGAAAGGCACCAACACGTTGCGCTGATACCATCCGTTGTTTTCCCCGATACGCAACACGCGCGCGGGGAATATTCTCAGATGCCCTATTTGCAATCTCTGCAGGGCAAGGTTAAATCTGTCTGCCATCTGTGCCGAGGCCCGGACCCCGAAATTGACCGGCGTAAAACATTGGGCGACTATCAGGCCAGAGTTACGCCATCGGTCGGGCCCAACCGAAAAACCATCTACCCAGTCTACTTGGAGCCGGACAAAAGGTTTCCCGGTCTCGGGGCGGTAATTGACGTTGTCAAACGCCAAAGGAGTCAGCGTCCAGAATTGCTGGACATAACTCTCGATAATCTGTTCGGCTTCCTCAAACATGGCTATTGGTCCTTTATGCTGAGGTGCGAGGCCAGCCTTTCGGCAAGACCGGCCAGATACATTTCCGTGGGGGCCACCATCGGCTGTGCCCGCATAACCGGCGTTCCGTGCTCGATGAACTCGGCGTACTCAGTGTTGTTGTAAATTGTGACCTTGTCCCCAAACTTGATACGGCCGGTGTTCGGTTGGGCAGGATATCCGTGATTGCCGCCAGGGTTCTTGGTGGTGTGCTCCGGTACTGCGTAAGTCGTCACCGCCCACCTGGAGCGGAGGAAACCTGTATCTACCGGCGTTCTGCGGACCAACTCACGGAATCCGTCCAGGGTCAGCTTGACCAGAACCTGCGTTGCTATGTCGTCGGTAAGATGGTCACCTATGGTGTCAAAGGCACCCTTTAACTCTCGACCGTTACGGCATATCTGCATAGGGCTGCACCACGAGTTCGTAATGGGCTGGGCCGGGGTCCTCCGTTATGGCGATAACACGCCACACAGAGCCGTCTTCCCGGACGATTTCGTCATTAAGCTGGGGGATGAAAGGCAGGTCCGCGCGCGGGAAAATAGCAAGCCGCACCACATGGGGGACGGCGTTCTCGGGTATCAGCGTTGACGGGGTCGGGTCGTCAAAGATAATCCACAGTTTAACCGTGGCCTGCTCGTTGGTCTGCGTGTACCCGTTGGCGGCGTCATAGTAAGTGTCGGCCATCGAGCGGTATTCGCAGAATTTTCGGAAACTGCCGAACTTGGGAAAGTTCTTCTGGAGCAAGTCCTGTGCGAGTTTTGCCGGGTCCATTGTCTACTGCCTCTCTATCGGCACGAGCCGGGTGGAGCCGAAAGAACAGTACCCGAGGTTCTCCAGGAGGGAAGCCACAAGGCCAGAGGCCCAAGGAGACGCGGAACCCGTGGTATTGACACTGCGTTTGGTGTCAAACTTGAGGGACACGCTACCTGCCTTAAGTTCTTGCAGCGGTGCGTCAGTGGACGAGGAGCCAGAGAACGCCGAGCCAGCCTCAAGCATCAGGTAGGCAATTTCCATCTGCGCGGTCTGTACCTCTTTCGGAACGTTCGGACAGGTCAGGGTGCGGGGGAAAGCAAGTGCTTGCTTGGGGTCGCACTTATCACCGAACCACTCACAAAGCAGGTCAAGTTCCTGCGCGGCTGAGGCAAGCAATTTTTCCTTGTCCTCTGTGGGGAGGGTCGGCCACTTGTCGTACCCAAAACGCTTGGCAAAGTAGGCGTCGGCGGTAGCCACGTCAACGTAGGTGTCAGTTCCGACAGTCAAGGGCATTTTTCAATTCCTCAATATCTTTTGCGTTTTGGTCAACTCTTACTTCCAGTTTTGCCACTCTCTCCAACCCGTCCGGGACAAGCTCGGATTGCATCCAGGCCAGGGCCGAGGCAACAGCTATTACCAGGGGCACCAGCCATACCAGATGGTCACTCGGCTTGCCGGTATCGGACATAATGATAACCTCCGAGGGCCGGGACAACTCGGTACAAATCTCCACTGTCGAGGTCAATGACGCCGAACTCCAGTGGATATTCCGGGGTCACACCGGCAAGGTCGGCCGCGTCGGCAAGTTCTTCCCGCGTCGGTGGGTCGGACAGAACCAGGGAAACAAAGCTGGGCGGTTCCTCCTCATCGTCTGCCGGGGGAGGGGGCGGCGTTACCGTGGCAATTTCCTTGCCGCCGATGTACGCCTTGCCGTCCGCTTTAATCTCAAACGTGGCCTTGGAAGCACCGGAGTCCTTATCGTACAAGCTGAATATGAACTCCTCGGTGTTGGTGATGTAGGCCATCGTGGCCACCGTATGCCCGGTATCCAGGCGGGTGACCTTCATCTGCGCTGCATTGCCCCCATCGGCAATTTCCATGTCCATGTTCGGATTGGGGCCGGTCAACTTGTAGGTCTCTACCGGGTTCTCCAGCGTTTCTTGGGTGACGACCTTGTTCTTGGGGTCGGTGCCGCCAAGATTGATGGCGGAAATGTCACCGCTTACGGCTATGTCTCTGAGTTCTGCCATGTTCTCACGGGGTATGGGTTACCGGAACACCGTTGTGTGTAACTGGTACTCCGTTATGGGTGACAGCGTTCGGGTCGGTGGTCGGCGGATTGGTTGGCGGGGTAGTGCCGCCCACGTGGTCTGACCCGCGATAATAATATTTCGGCCTGCGAACCTTAACCTTAATTCTCATTGTGCAGCTCGCAGTAGGCTTTGTATTCCTTTGCGGTCATAAAACCTGCGCCGTTTGTCCGGCCCTCCTCTGCATTTGCCCGCTCAGAGGACATTGTGGCCTTGTAAAACCCCTCCTCCGTAGGAGTAAGGACAAGCCCGTGCGCCGTGGGTGTCTGTGTCTCATCTGCAAGTACGGGGTGTACCCAATACAGCGTTTTTTCTTTTTTCTCAGCCATGTTCTTTTTCCTGTATGCTTTGTTTGTAAATCCCCAGCCCGGCGTTGTTGCCGGGCCAGGGCACCCTTGCGGAGGAAAGTACGCCAGGGCTAAATCGCGCCGTGCTTACCAGTGAGGTCAGTCAGGCGGGCAACTCCACGACGGTTAAAGACCGCAAAGTTGCAGTAGGCCTTAACACGGTAAATATCCTCGTCCTTGGACTCCATAGCACCGACGTTCTCGAACTGGATACCCGCAGTAGTGGCCTGCGGGTAAATCATGGCGGCACCAATCTTCTTGGAGCCATCATCCCAAACACCGGCGTAGATGGAAGACAGTGCGCCACCAGTCAGGGCAGCACCACCGGCAGTCTCGGCGATGGACAGGTAATCGTTCTGAAAAATCGGAATACCGTTGAACTGATCCATTACAATGGTGCGGTTGCCAAGCTGAACCTCCGCCATGGACACACCGCCCAGCTTGCGGATAAGAGCGCGGTAAGCGCGAATCTCACGGCCGGGGGCCATAATCCAGTCCACAACGCCGTCCTTGGATTTAACCTTGTCAATAAGCTCGTCAAGCATCTCCATGGTGAGGTCACCACCATTGACAACCTGTCCAGAGTCCATGAGGGAAGGCAGGGAGTTCATATTCGGGCTGGTCCCGTCTCCAGTGGCAACACCGGATTGCAGCTTCCTACCTACAGATTTGGCCTTGCTGGATACCTCGATGGCGACGGCGTTGTTGATGTCACTGCCGGACATGGCCACCTCGAGCTTGTTTATTTCGGCATCCCCCAGGCAAGTCGTCGGCTCGAAAGTCACCCTCTCGACCTCGCTCGGTGCCTTGGCAGTGATAGTTCCGCCAATGGCCAGGAACTGTGCGTCACCCAGCGTTTTTTCTCTGTTGACGGTGATACCAGAACCAGCAAAACCGATCCACGGCATTGCCTCCCACACCACGTTCGTAGTGTAAATATCCTCTACAATACCGGCAATAAGCTGGTCCCTCGTACGTTTCTTGAACTCTACCAATGTCATGGTTGGCATAGTGTTTTACCTCCCTGAAAATGAAAAAAGCGGGCTGCCAATACAGCCCAATCGTTAAAATTGAGACGGTATCAACAGCCCGCTTCTGCGTTCTGCCTCTCGGCTCCTGCCGGGAGAAAATTACCTATTATTGAGGCTATTATTACCTAAAACCCCGCGCATTGCAATTTACGCGCTTGACACGAGTTCTATGTGGTACTATAGTTCTATACAACCCAAGGCCATCCAGAAAAGGAAGCTAAAAAAAAAAGGGGGGGGGTACAGTGATACCTATAATACCCGGGACAAGATATGGCGGTTTGACAGTAGTACGAGAAACAAGACGATGGGGGAAAAGAGTTGCGGAATGTAGATGCGACTGCGGAAAAAAAGTTTATAAAACCATAACCCTGCTTAAAAAAGGTGTAGGCCTCCATTGCAATAGCTGCGCAAAAATAAAAAGGAATCTAAAGAACCGAGAAGAACTTATAGGCGTTAAATTCGGGCGATGGGTTGTTGAGCAAAGTCTCCCTCCATCTGAAAACGGTAAAACAAAGCTAAGGGTAAGGTGCGAGTGCGGAAACACCGCTGACGTAGATTTATCTTCTCTTAAGGGGGGCAAATCCACTAAATGCCCCGAATGCGCCCGGAAGTATAAAAAACCGAAAACAGTCCGCCTCCCATCAGGGGTGTACGGCAGACTAAAAGTGCTTGGAAGAGTAGAAAACAGGCACAACAACGTGCAGGTAGAGTGCTTATGTGAATGCGGTAACACCCGCAAGGTAATAGCAGCCGACCTACATAACGGTAAGATAACCTCCTGCAGGCAATGCGCTATCGAGGAAGCCGCGCATAAAAAGAGGTATGATATAGAAGGCCAAAAATTCGGGACGTTGACGCCTTTAGAGTATAAATCGAACTCAAGATGGAGAGTGCTATGCGACTGCGGAAATACCTTTGAATGCTACTCATACAACCTTATGTCAGGCGATACCACGCGTTGTCCTAAATGCTCTAAATCGGTATCGGGTGCCGAAAAGGAGCTGTCCGACGTACTGGCAAGACACACCAGAGTTGAAACACAGTACAGACTGCCCGAGTCCAACAAATCCCTGGATATAGTTCTCCCGGAGAAGGGCGTAGCCATAGAATACAATGGTTTGTATTGGCACAGTGAAACGCGGGGAAAAGGGAAGGCGTACCATGCAGAGAAAACGGCGGCCGCAAGAAAAGCTGGCCTACGTCTGATACACGTATGGGAAGATGATTACCTGAACCACAAGAAAAGAACATTGTCGTGGTTAATGTCAGTCCTTAACCTGACGGGAACCAGAGTGGGGGCCAGGAAAACCAAGTTTGCCGAGATACCAAAACCGGCGTGTTACGGGTTTGAAGACAAATACCATGTTCAGGGGCGTTGTTCCGGAGCGTCCCAGTGTTTTGGTCTTCTGTTCGGGGAAATACTGGTGGCCGCAGTATCATTCCGCTGGACAGGAAAAGAATGGTCTCTTGTGCGCTACACTGCCCACCCGCAGTTCCATGTTCTTGGAGGTTTCGCAAAATTAACCAAAAACGCGGCAAAGGTCATGGGCGTGGACACGTTCACCACGTTTGCAGACCTGTGCTGGATAGACCCGGACAGCAATACATACCTGCGCAATGGCTGGAAGCCGGTAAAGAAGCTGGCTCCGGATTACCGATATTTAGATGGCGGAGAGAGAAAGCACAAGTTCGGGTTCCGCCTCGCCGCACTCAAAAAACGGTTCCCAGGGGATTCAGGAACAGAACGAGAAATATGCGAAAAGAATGGTCTACACCGGATATGGGACTGCGGGAAAATAAAATACCAATGGAGGGCGGAGGCATGAACCGGAACACACAGAACAAATGGATGATAAAGATTCACCAGAAAGGCTGGACCGGCGTAGAGGTTGCGAACCGCTGGAATATATCCCGGCGGCACTTGGGAAACATCATATCCAAGCCGCCGGGATGGTTGAGCGACGCCGTTGCCGGGTTGCCCTACAAAGAGCGGGAATAGCCTACCCCATGTTTTTAAGGCCCTCGGCAATAAGGTCAACGCTGGATTTTTCCTCAGTCCCACCATCTCCTGCCGGGGGCGCGCCGGTCGCTCCGCTGCCACTCGTACCAGTCCCCTTAAGCAGATGGTCACGGTCCTGGCGGGAGTTAATCAAGATTTCCAAGGCCTCGTCAAACTGCGCGGGCTCACCAGGGTTTGTTTTTGAGTAGATAACGTTGCCGTCTTTATCCTTGGCCGTGCCGTCCGGGTTGAAGTGCTTGCCGAAATACTCGGCAGCAATGTCCGGGGGCAGCACCAGCTTCTTGGCGACCGGGCTGGTCCCGAATTTCGCCAGAACGTTGGTTTTGAAGAGGTCTTGTTTCAGCGTTTCGATTGTCTGCTCTTTCTCCTGCAGTTTTTCTTCCCATGTTTTGTTGAGGCTGGACTTAAGAGCGTCCATGTCCGCTTTCATCTTTTCATCCAAGGTCTCGACCGTCTTGACAGCGTCCAGAGCGGTGGCCGGGTCAACGTCGGCGTCGACGAGCGGTTTGAACTTCTCGGCGAGCTCTTGTGCTTCCCTGGCCTGCTGCCGGTACTTCTTTGCCTCTTCATTGGCCTTGCGGACTTTCTCGTTTGCCCCCAGGGCGTCAACAGTGTACTCGTTGCCGTCGTCACCGATAACAACAGGCTTACCGTCCTTGGTTTCGATGTTTCCGTTTTCTGTAAATTTGTACTTAGCCATCTTTTCTTTCCTCCATAAGGTATTTCAGGTTTTTCTCACTGATGTACAGCCAAGCAAAGTGGTCGTCATCAAGGTCAATTCGTATTTCATGGTGCGGAACGCAAAAAGCGATATTCGTTGCCGCGTCTACTTTCGCCCCGCGTTTTATGAGGTCACGCAAGTGGCCCCGGTTAATTGTGTGTTCTGGTGTTGGCATTCTTTTTCCTCCGCTAAAAATAATTAAGCACGTCCTCCTTGTCCATGGCCTTCAGGACGTTGATATGCACCAAGTCGCCAAGTTTGTACCGGTCTTGGTGGCGTCTATCTCTTGGCAGCGTTTTGTTCGTAGCGTTGACGAAACCCTGGTATTCTTTTGTGGACACTGAGAAGGCCCGGAACGCCCGAACTTGCTTATCCTTGGAGCCAAAAGACTCCAGCCATTCCATACGCCGGGGGCCGATTGAGTTTTCCAGTGTTGTTTTTGGGGCCTCTTTTATAACCCAATTCGGGAAATCCGAGTTTGTTTTTCCTTTTCCAGGCTGCGGAATGCCGGCGAGGTGTTTTGTCGGCCGAGTTCTTCCCCACACCTTTTCCATGTCTTCCCGCGCTTCCCGCTCTGCCTTTTCCCAGTCGAAACCAGGGATAGTGGGTGTTTTTGGAATAGCTTGAAGCACGCAGCGGCAGCGAAAATGTCTCGGGATTTCAGGTACTTCTGAGCGTTTTTTCCATCTCTGCCCCGAAAGCGCGGCGCAAACCACACACGTGCCGCGTCCTGAACTTGACCCTCCCTCCAGGGCAGCGGTCCACTCGTATTCCTCGATGAGATGCCGATTCGCATCATACGCCTTGTGCCGCGCCTGTGTCGTGGCGTGGGCGTTGTAGGTAATGACCAGCGTTTTGAGATCACGGCGGATTGCTCTATTCGTCTCCCGAACCAGTTTGGCCGTTATCGGCTCGGCCCCCTCGCCGCGCAGAATGCCTGCCTGGATTGTCTTCTCCAGGGCGGCCCAGGCGGTGCCAACGGTGTTCTGTATCCAAGTGCGCATCATCTTCCCGTCCATCTTCCGGCGTCCTGCCGTGACAAGAGAGGCTATCTGCTCCCTGGACATTTTGACGTACCGCACCGCCTCGTAAGCCCCGTCAAGCGACAGGGCCGCCAGAGTGGATTCCAGCGTTTGTTTTACGGTCTTGTACACGCCCGCGTTTATAAGGTCTTGCGCGTCCGGGGCCAGGGCCTTGGCCTGCCGGACAAGTACCTGTAACAGGATTACCTGCCGCGTCGGGTTCGTGGTAACGAGCAAGGCGTCCAGCGTTTGCTTTATGGCTGCCTGATACATCGCCACGGTCTTATCCGCCAGGGCTGCCTCAAGCTGGTGATTCTTAAGCTCAGCGGCAATCAGGCGGTAGAATATGATGCGCTCATAGCGGTTCATTCGTCAGTGTTCTTTTGGGGAGAGGGTTGACCTCCAAAGAGACCTGCCAGGGGGTCAGGAGCATTACGCTGGGATTCTTCCTTTTCCGCTGTTATGTCTTCCCATTCGATGCTTTCCGAAACAAGACCGCGTTTCTTGGCTTCCTCGAACAGGGTCCGGTCGGAGATTGCGCCCTCCTTTTTGAGCATGGCCAGGGAGGCAACATCTTCCTGCACCCCATAGCCCAAGGTAAACTCTTTGTTGACGGTAACTCCCTCGGCCGGGAACGCCTGCCCGCGCATGGCCTGAAATATTTCACAAGCCTCCTGCAGGCAGTGTTCAAACTCGGTAGCCCATGTGCTAAGGGCCGAGTTGTTCTCCTTGGTGGTCAGGGCCTTTTCCGTGGCTGTCTGCGTTCCAGTGCGGGGAATAAGCTGTTGCAGACCCCACAATGCCATCCGGTGCTCCAGGTCTTTGAGGTCTTCCTTGCCGGAATTGATGGCCGCGCCGGTTACCTCCACGAACTTAAGGTCGGAATTATCATCGTCGCTCACTACCATCGTAGCGGTTCCGACGGGCATTTTCTTGACCTCGATGTGCCGGCCGAAAAGAATCGGGACACGGGCAACGTTGAGAATGTTCCTCTGGTCGGAGTAGCTCTGCCAATGGGCACAATTAAGGTCCGCCAAGTCTTGCAGCGGGCTCTCGCCGGTGAGAATGGTCATTTCCTTTCCTGGAATAAACGGAACAATCGGAATACCCTTGTAGGACAGTTGCCCCTCTTCCAAGAGAGTGGCCGATGTTGGCGACTGGGTGGCACCTTTCCCCTTTTCGTCCAGCCACACCTGCCACGTTCCATCCGCATTATAGACCCTTATCCGGCGTTCTGTGTCGAAACCATACTCACCGTTGCGAACCGGGACGTATTCCCGAAAACGGACCTGTTTCAGGCGTCCTTCCTCGTTCACAATCCATCCTATCACGTCCGTGGGGTCAAGGAGTCTCATGAACGGCCGGATTCCACCGGCCTTTTCCTCCGCCATGGAGAGAACCCGGTCGGTACTGACCTTGGGGGCATCAATAAAAATGTGCGCCACGCCATGAGCGAGACCATGCTCGAATATCCGGCGCATGAACACGTTTATGTCATTACGTTGGGTGTCAACGTTTTTGATGAGTTCCAGGAAGTCCGCCGGGACCGATTCGGCCCAAACAAAATCCTTACGGAAGACATGGCCGGAGAGATAAGTCACGGTCTTGGAGAAGACGTTGAAAAGCACAGACATGGCCAGCCGGTTATCATAGGAGGCCGATGACTCCATCGGGTTTTTAGGCAAGAACGCCGTCCCCGCCTCCCGCATGGCCCGAGTGCCGCCCATAATAGACCGGGTCAGGGATGATATGTCCATCCAGCGTTGATACTCGGTACTCTCCGATGTGACGGCGTCCGCTTGGTAATTGAAATCTGTTTTCATTGGTCGTCTCCGAAAATGTTTACAAGCTCGGTGCGCTTGGTTTCAAAACGATTTGTGGGCCAGCGTTTAGCGATATAATAGCCGAGGGCCGTTGTGACATGCTGGTATTTTGTCTCTTCTTCCAGGAATGAGGAGCCTTCTTTCAGTTGGACCGTCGCAAGGCCCTTGTGGGTGTACTTTGCCTTGTTCGGATTGACAAACAGGCTTCTCTCGCCAACGGCGTTGCATATCTTGGCCCGGACAGCGTTTTGACGGTCCCGGATGGCCGGGGCCTTGTTCTGTACCCGGCGTTCGTACTTCCATCCATTTAGCCGCAATACCTCCTCGATGGCAAGATAATCCGACTTATGGCCGTGCTTCTCCCCTGCCCTACCGCTGGGGTCGCCGTAGACATAGACCATCTTGTTCTCATGGTCCCGGAACTTATCAACGAACTCCTCCGCGCTCTGCCGGGCAACCGCGCTCTCCAGGATTATTTCGTCCAGGAAATAGATTTTGTCCTTGCGTTCCACAGCCACGGTGGAACTCATCGGTGTGAAGTTGAAGTCATGGCACCAGTGCAGGGACTCTGTCTTCTTAATTTCCTTTTTCGTGGTATTCTCGACACCGTAATCCTCGTAGATACGCCCGGACGCCGTTTCAAAGCTGCCCTCGAACTCCTGGCGGAACTGCTTGGGGGACAGAACACGTTTTGCGGCCTCTATAACGTCCGGGGGTAGGATTTCCGAACTTTTCCAGGTGAAGAATGCCCATTCAGGGTCGCCCGACGTTTGGGCATACTCCGCCATGTCATAGTAATGGTTGAGCCCCTCCGGAACACCTATCAACCAGCACCATGCCCGGTGTTCTGGCCGGGTGGGGTCCACGGTGTTGAGCGCAGGCATGACGTTTTCATTCCAGGCCTTTTCTTTTACGTTCGCAATCTCATCGATGATTCCGCCATCCCAGGGAATACCCTCAAAACGCTCTGGTTTATCCAGGCCAAGGACGATGATTATTGAGCCATTGGGTAGGTAAATTTCCATGCGGCTTTCCGATGGCCGCTTGGTGTGTAGGGCGGAGATTGTAAGGCGTTTGAGGTCTTCCCAAAATATTTTTCGTGCTTGGTCATGGGTGGGCGCGGCAGCAAAGTAGAGGCCCGGCGTTTTCATTGCGGTCTGTGCCAGGAACCTTTTGGCTCGCTCTGTCTTGCCAGAACGTCGACCGGCCGGCACCACCGGGAAGCGGACACCACGGCTTACGGCCTTCATCAACCGGAGTTGCACCGGGTGTTCGATTAATTTATACCATCGCTGGGCCTGCAGCAAGGCCAGACGGCGTTTTTGCTCAAAATCCGATGCCACCTACTTACGTCTCCTGGAATTGAAAATAGGGGTCATTTTGGAAGTTTCTCGGCTATCTCTCGGAATAGGTCCGCAATGGCCTCGGAATTGTCCTCTTTTGCGTCCGGCTCCACCCGGTCCGTGATGCCATGCCGGGCGGCATAGTAGAGTTTCAGCATCTGAGGAGTGGGGTCCGGTGTTTGCATCACCAAGTCACGGAGCCGGGCCATGTCCCGAGCCCGGCCCTGTATCTTGGCAATCAGCAACTCCCTGGACAAATCAGCGTTTTTGCCCACCACCGATAGAAATTCCGCCTCCGTCAATCCAATTTCGGCGGCAATTTCATCGTCGGTCATAGATGTTCGCGCCATGGACAGGACGTTATGCCAGCGTTTGCGGATGATTTTTTTCGGTTTCATGCGGACATAATAACTTATTGCTTTTTGTTTGGCAAGACGGGCATCAAATCGTCAAGGGTTCGGCGTTTCTCGGTTGGCTGTATCTGTTTTTTCTTTTTCCGCGCCGTGCGGGTTAGCTTCACACCGGACAATTTAGAGGCCCAAGACACAACCGCCCCCGCCTGCTTCTCCGTGCATTCGTAT
>JAVCKW010184326.1:0-12073 GCA_034780715.1 Peltospira delicata | reverse complement strand
AGAAAACAGTTGAGCCGCAAACCACCAAAACACCCGAGAAAAAGATAACTCCCGTCGAAACTGTTCCTGCAGGATAGAATATTTTATCTGCCTGCACGGCAGGTGAAATAGCACATATTTATACTTTTCAAACTTTATTGCACAAATCAGATCATCATGTTTATCTTTTTTTGACATTAATTGGATATTATAATACAAATAATTGTATCGCGTATACAATATTATTTTGCCAATAGCTGCATACAAGGAGAGAAAATGCAAAACAAACGATCCAGACATATAACCCTGTTTCTTGTACAGATTTTAGTAATGGTCTTCAGTGTCAGCCAACTCAATGCCAATACGGTTATTGATGAGTTTAGTAACCGAAGCTATTCCAATAACGATGGCAGTGCCAACTGGTCGTCAGACTGGAACGAAAATGATTACTATGGTCCAACAGGGGGCAATGTTCAGGTTTATGGCAATAAACTCTATATGCATGGCAAAACAACCAGCTCAAACCCTGATTATCAGCCGTACATAGAGCGCCAGGCTGATTTGAGCGGCGCTACTTCTGCAACACTGTCGTTTGATTGGAGCGGTGGTCGTGGATTTGAATCTGCTGATAAGTTGTTTGTGGATGTATCCAGTGACGGTGGAAGCAGCTGGAACACAATATATACACTCACAGGTCCACAGGCTGAGCAAAGTTCAGGCGTTGTCAGTAAAGATATTCTCAACTATGCAACTGCGGATACAAAGGTGCGCTTCAGGGTCATAGATACTCGGGGGAAATATGAGTATTTCTATATAGATAATGTTAAGATAGATTACCAGACTACCCCTCCTACCCCACCGGAACCAATGCTCTCGGGAACAGTGTACCTTGACAGCAATGCTGATGGGATCAAAAATGGAGAGTCTGGAGTGGCGGGAGTCACAGTCACCGCATATGATAAGGATGGCAATATAGCTGGTAGTGCCACAACTGATGCAAATGGTCATTATGAGATAAAAGGGGTGACCAATGGGGAGAAATATCGTGTAGAGTTTACAGATATTCCATCCAGTCTCCATCCTGGGCCAAATGGGGCAAACAACCATACAACAGTAGCAGTGGTGAAAGCGTCTGATACTGATCTGGATCTGGGGCTTGTTGCCGGAGGCGGATTTTGTCAGAGTAATCCTACTGTCGCAACCCCAGGCTACATCAACGGAAATCCTCTTGGCGGAGGCAGTTCGTCATCCAAAACCTCTCTCTATCTATTTCCTTACAAAGCCAGTGGTACCTCTGGTTTTTCAAGTGGTGCATCTCAGGCACAGACCGGATCAACCTGGGGTCTGGCATACCAAAAAGAGAGTAAAAAACTTTTTATGGCAGCTGTGTTGAAGCGCCATACAGGACTCGGCAGTGGTGGTCTGGGCGAGATATATCTGCACGATATGAATACCGGAGCAACATCTGAATTTGTTGATGTCAAGACCCTTGGTGTAGATGTTGGGGATATATCTTCCAACGGATCCCGTGGCCTGCCAAGTGATACTCGCAAGCCGAGTAACGATCCGGAGGCTTTTGGTAAAATAGCCAAGGTGGGTATAGGTGATATAGATCTCTCCGAAGATGGAAGCATACTTTATATGACCAATCTATACGAGCGGAAGATATATGCTCTGCCAGTCGGCAATCCGGCTAAAACTCCAACTACAGCAATCCCACTGCCAAATCAACCATGGCTGGTAGCTAATGCTTGCACCAACGGTCTGGGGCGCCCATGGGGACTGAAAAGCCATAATGGCAAGCTCTATGTAGGTGTAGTGTGCACCGGTGAATATGAGGACGACAATATCAAAAACACTCCACCTCCAACAAGCTTGAGGGCCAGGGTGTACGAGTATGAGCCTGCGACGCAATCATGGACAATGCCTATGGATTTTCCACTAAACTATGAAAAAGGGCAAACCAGCACTGTCCGACATGGCAATGCGGATAGATACTGGCTTACATGGACAGATCGATATATCAATGATTCCAATCATGGAGCAGGTATTGCCAGCGGCGCAACATTTATGGAGGACAAAACACGCACATCCCGTCCTATGCCTATCTTGTCCGATATAGAATTTGACAACAAAGGTGCTATGATATTGGGCTTCATGGACAGAGGCGGTTTGATGTTTGGTAATGGCAACTATCCACCTGTGGGCACACGCCCGCTACACCAATATAATGTAAGTGGAGATCTGCTCCGTGCCTGCAAAAATGGAACGGGCGGATGGACTCTGGAGAGTGATGGTGCTTGTGGCGGTATAACAGCCGGAGGAGCCAATGGAGAGGGTCCCGGTGGCGGAGAATATTATTCGGGGGATAATTTCAGAATACACCATGAGACTATTATGGGAGGTATCGCTCAGCACCCATCTACCGATGAAGTGACAGTAGTCACAATGGATCCACTCACTTCTGTTGATGCCGGCGGTGTCCGCTGGATCAGCAACAAAACAGGAAAAAGTACTCGTGGGCTACAATTATATCAAGGTAGTCCAAACAACCCAAGCAATGGAACTTTTGGCAAAGGTGTTGGTCTAGGGGATGTAGAGATACTGTGTGATCCTGCACCTCTGGAGATAGGAAACTATGTATGGATAGACACCGACAAAGACGGTATCCAGGATCCAGATGAAGCTCCGATACATGATGTGACACTTGAGCTTTGGGATAATGGTGTCAAAGTGGGAGAGACCCAGACTAATTCCAAAGGTGAGTATTATTTTGGCGGTGCAAGCGATCAGGGTATGCTCAATGGCAATCATCTCCTGCCGTATCATGATTATGAGATCCGTCTGCCATTGAATGATCTGCATATCCCTCCAGATCATGTTCCTACCGTGATGGATCAGGGCAGTGATATACATGACAGCGATGGTGACAACGGCGGCATCCATGCAGGATATTCGACCATCAAGCTTACTACGGGCAAAGCAGGGGAGAATAACCACACCTACGATTTTGGTTTCGCACCGCCCGTGTATGATCTGGCCCTTAAAAAGGTGCTGGCAAATGGTCAGCCATCCACTATAAACGCCGGCGATACGGTAAGATTCACTATAACTGTTTACAACCAGGGCACAGCCAATGCGTTTGATATCAATATCACAGATTATATCCCTGATCATACCGCATATTCTGCCAATGGTTCCAGCAGCAGCGGCAGTTTGACCAGTGCTTCGGGGGATACGATAGGGCTGACCAATCATGCAGATGGTACATTTACCCTCGATCATCTCACTGCAGGAGACAGCGTCTCGTTTGATATAGCCCTCAAATCAGCCATTGATTTCAGCGGCAACTATATACGAAACTGGGCCGAGATCAGCTCAGGCAGTACCTCTGCCGGAGGGTCTCAGGCTACAGATATAGACTCCACTCCGGATACTACGCAATTTGATGGCAATGGAGAGACCGATGATCTGAATGATGATAATGTGATCGATCAAGACGGAAAGAATGGCGGAGACGAGGATGACCACGATCCGGCTCAGGTCAATGTGATCCCTGCCAAGTTTGACCTCGCACTCAAAAAAGTCCTGGCGGCCGGCCAACCCGCGACAGTAAGCCCCGGAGATACAGTTAAATTCACTGTAACTGTTTACAACCAAGGCGGTATCAAGGCATATGATATAGATATCAAAGACTATATCCCTGCCGGTATGACATATTCATCAAACGGCAGTACCGCTACCAATGCATACCCTAGTGTCAATGGGGTTCCTACCGGCATCACCAACAATGGAGACGGGACATTTACCATCGATTCTCTTGAGGGTGGGGATAGTATTAGCTTTGATATAGCACTCAAAATAGATAATAATTTTGGCGGTACCACTCTGCGCAACTGGGCGGAGATAAGTGATGCGAGTGACAGTGACGGTGGCTCTACCGCTACAGATATAGACTCCACCCCAGACAGTACCAACTTCAACCAGCCAGGAGAAAAGGATAATCTCGACAAAGATAATGTCATAGACGAAGACGGCAAGAATGGCGGAGACGAGGATGATCACGATCCGGCACAAGTCTCTGTAAGTCAATCATTTGACCTGGCTTTGAAAAAAGTGCTCAAGACCAACACAGTAGTGCATCCGGGAGATACTGCGGTATTCACTGTCACTGTTTACAACCAGGGCACCAAAGATGCTTATGATATAGATATCAAAGACTATATCCCTGTTGATATGAGCTATGATGCCAATGGGAGCACCGCATCCGGAGTGGTATCAACTTCGGGCGGTAACGCGAGGATACTGACTAATAACGACGATGGAACATTTACAATAGATCGTCTCAATTCCGGTCAGAATGTCAGCTTCGATATAGCTCTCAAGATCAAGCCTGATTTCAAAGGGGAAAAGATCATAAACTGGGCTGAGATCAGCGATGCTAGTGATACAGCAGGAGGAGCGACCGCTACAGATGTAGACTCTATCCCCGATAGCATCAACTTCAATCAGCCAGGTGAGACGAATGACCTCAATGATGACAATGTGATAGATCAGGACGGCAGAAACGGTGGAGATGAGGATGATCACGATCCGGCACTGGTGACTGTGACACCCATATTTGACCTTGCCCTTAAAAAGGTACTGGCCAATGGACAGTCTGACACCATCACATCCGGGGACAAGGTGAAATTCACGATCACAATCTACAATCAAGGCACTGCCGATGCCTACGATGTCAATGTGACCGATTATATCCCTGCTCAAACTACTTATGATCAGGCAGATTCTACTCATACGGGGGCAATAACCACTGCCAATGGAGCAGATACCAATCTGACCAACCATCAAGACGGCAACTTCACCATCTCCTATCTCCCGGCCGGAGACAGTGTATCTTTTGATATCTCCCTGGCTACTTCGCCAACCTACACAGATGACAATATCACCAACTGGGCGGAGATCAGCGCAGCCAATGACAAAAACGGACCGGCAACGGATATAGACTCCACTCCGGACAGTACCAACTTCAACCAGCCAGGAGAAAAGGATAATCTCGACAAAGATAATGTCATAGACGAAGATGGCAAGAATGGCGGAGATGAGGATGACCATGATCCGGCGCTTGTACACACCAGGCCCCGTCCGGTGAGTATAGGATCGTATGTATGGGAGGATACGAACAAAGACGGCAAGCAGGAGATGGGTGAGCCGGTCATTGCCGGTGCGATAATGACATTGGTCGATGCAAACGGAAACCCGGTCAAAGATATGAATGGTACTGATATAGCATCTGT
This sequence comes from Peltospira delicata, assembly GCA_034780715.1. Lineage (NCBI taxonomy): Eukaryota > Metazoa > Mollusca > Gastropoda > Neomphalida > Peltospiridae > Peltospira > Peltospira delicata. The sequence continues at coordinate 6,797 of JAVCKW010184326.1, read as the reverse complement.
AACAACAGATGCCAATGGGCACTATATATTTGACAATCTGCCTGCCGGACAGTACAAGGTCAGAGTGAGTGTCCCTGCGTATTACACCAAAACGCCTGTTCAGACCGCATCGGATGACGATGATACCGAAGATGATTCAAATATTAAAACAGACATAAATGCAACTGCCTATGAGAGTGGTATCTTTACACTTACTCCGGGCAGTGAGCCGATCGAGACCAATAACTTCTCCGGTGATGATCAGGATGAAAAGAGCAGTGCCGTCGCGGATGATGCCAGCGGCAATATGACAGTTGACTTTGGGTTTGTCAAGCTGACTCCAGGAATTTCTTTGGTCAAAAAGACAAACGGACTCAGTGCGGACTCTGCCCCCGGTCCGGTGATCAGTGTAGGTGATACGGTCACCTGGACATATACGGTGAATAACACCGGAGAGGTAGCTCTGAGTGATGTAACTGTTACAGATGATAAGGTGCCTGATGCACTGATAGATTGCGGCAACGGAAGCAATGTGATCTCGATCCTGGCTGTGGGTGAATCAAAAACCTGTACCGCTACCGGCACGGCACAAGCTGGCCAATACGAAAACACAGGAAAGGTCAAAGGGATACCGCCAGGACCACTTACACCTCCTGAGGATACTAACCAAAGCCACTACTATGGCGGAAGCGCTAAAATAGATATAGAAAAATCGACCAACGGAGAGGATGCTGACGCGGCACCTGGGCCTACCATCAATGTAGGTGGTACTGTCACTTGGGAGTATGTCGTCAAAAATACCGGAAATGTCGATCTAAGTGATGTGACTGTGACCGATAATATGGTGGCTGATGCCGATATAGACTGCGGCAACGGAAATAATGTCATAGCTTCATTGGCTGCCGGCGCATCCAAGACCTGTACCGCTACCGGCACAGCCAAAGCAGGGCAGTATGAGAATATAGCCAGCGTCACCGGCAAACCGCCTGTCCCGCCATCCGGTGTACCGCCTGTACCACCGACAGATAATGACAAAAGCCACTATTTTGGCGGCAGCTCCAGGATCAATATCGAAAAATATACCAACGGTGACGATGCAGACGCAGCACCTGGACCTACCATCAATGTAGGTGATACAGTCACTTGGGAGTATATCGTCAAAAATACCGGAAATGTTGCCCTAAGTGATGTAGCTGTGACAGATGACAAAGTCCCAAGTGCAGATATTGATTGTGGAAATGGCAATAATGTCATAGCCAGCCTTGCTGTCAATGAGACCAAAACCTGCCAGGCTACCGGAACAGCCCAGGAAGGCCCATACGAAAATACAGCCAGTGTCACAGGTAAGCCGCCAAGCGGACCTCCGCCGACAGATAATGACAAGAGTCACTACTTTGGCGGAAGTGCGAGTATAGATATCGAGAAATCTACCAACGGCGTGGATGCAGATACGGCTCCCGGTCCTGTGATCGCCATAGACCAAAACATCACTTGGGAATATGTGGTCAAAAATACCGGCAATGTGCCGTTGTATGATGTCAATGTAACAGACAACAAAGTCTCTGCTGCTGATATCAAATGTACCGTCAATGATTCCACACCGGATGACAATATCATCGATATGCTCGATGTCAACCAAACAGTTGTATGTCAAGCCACAGGGACAGCCAAAGCAGGTCAGTATGAAAACACAGCTACAGCAATGGGAATCCCGCCGGGCAGTAATCCTCCGCCGGTGAGCGATAGAGATCCGAGTCATTATTATGGCGGTGATGCCAAGATCGATATAGAGAAATCTACCAACGGAGAGGATGCTGACGCAGCACCTGGTCCTACTGTCAATGTCGGAGATACAGTGACCTGGACATACATCGTCAAAAACACCGGAAATGTCCTATTGAAAGATGTAACGGTAACAGACGACAAAGTAGGTGCCGGTGATATTCACTGTGCAGTAGATGATAACGACAATGTCATCGACACACTGACAGTCGGGCAAGAGGTAGTGTGTACTGCCAAAGGTGTAGCAAAAGCGGGCCAGTATGAAAACACCGCCAGCGTCACAGGCAAGCCGCCGGTACCACCGTCAGGCACGCCACCGTCACCACCGACAGACAATGACAAGAGCCACTATTTTGGCGGCAGCTCCAAGATCGATATCGAAAAACATACCAACGGAGAGGATGCCGATGCGGCACCCGGCCCCACCATTGCGATAGATGATACAGTCACTTGGGAGTATATCGTCAAAAACACCGGCAATGTTGACCTGACTGCGGTGACAGTGACCGACGACAAGCTTCAGGATGCCGATATCAAGTGTCCGGTCGATAACGGAGACAATGTCATCGATACTCTGGCAATCGGTCAGGAAGTAGTATGTACCGCCAAGGGGATAGCCAAGGCCGGACAGTACGAAAATACAGCCAGTGTCACAGGAACCCCGCCAAGCGGACCGCATCCTACAGACAATGACAAGAGTCACTATTTTGGCGGCAACAACAAGATCGATATAGAGAAACATACCAACGGTCAGGATGCTGATACCGCTACGGGTCCGGTCATCGCTGTAGGTGATACGGTCACCTGGGAGTATATCGTCAAAAACACCGGAAATGTTCCATTGACCGCTGTCAAAGTCACGGATGACAAGGTATCCGATGGCGATATCTCCTGTCCGGTCGATAACGGAGACAATGTCATCGATACTCTTGCAGTCGGTCAGGAAGTAGTGTGCAAGGCAACAGGCGTGGCCACAGAAGGTCAGTACGAAAATACTGCCAGCGTCACCGGCACACCTCCTGCCGGCGTACCGCCTACAGACAGCGATCCCAGCCACTATTTCGGCGGTGACGGCTCTATCGATATAGAGAAATCTACCAACGGTGTCGATGCCGACAGCGCACCCGGGCCTACAGTTCGTGTAGGGGACAAAGTGACCTGGACATATACAGTGACCAATACCGGAAATGTACCTCTAAGTGATGTCAAAGTGACAGATGACAAAGGTGTAGCCATCTCCTGTCCTATAGCAGACAGTACTCCAAATGATGATATGATCGATGCTCTAAACGTCGGTCAGACGGTCGTATGTACAGGCAGCGGCACAGCTGAGGCAAACCAATATGCCAACAATGCAGTTGTCTCAGGCAAAACACCATCAGGCAAAACCGTCACCGATGATGATCCCAGCCACTATTTTGGCGCTACATCATCTATCAAGATAGAGAAAGCTACCAACGGAGAGGATGCCGACAGCGCACCAGGACCCAAGATAAAGGTTGGAGACCAGGTCACCTGGACCTATACAGTCACCAACACAGGTACTTCGGAACTGCTCGATGTCATAGTGACAGATGACAAGATACCGAATGCAGATATCAAATGCCCCGTAGATGACGGGGATAACAATATTTCATCACTTGCAGTAGGCCAGACTGTAGTATGTACTGCCAAAGGGATAGCTCAGAAACATCAATACGCCAACACCGGCAAGGTCATAGCGCAGCCGAATATACCAAACGCTCCAAAAGTCACAGATGATGACCCAAGCCACTATTTCGGTGCCGAAGCGGCTATAGATCTGGAGAAATCGACCAACGGCAAGGACGCCGATACAGGTACCGGGCCGACAATAGATGTGGGAGACAAGGTGACCTGGACATATGTGGTCAAAAACACAGGAAATGTTGAATTGACCAAAGTCACAGTGACAGATGACAGAGTTGCAGCTTCAGATATCAAGTGTCCTGTAGATGATGGCGATAATGTTATAGATGTATTGTCTGCCGGGCAGAGTGTTACCTGTACAGCTACCGGCACCGCCAAGCCGGGACAGTATGCAAATATCGGCTCGGTCACCGGCAAGCCTCCGGTAGGCATACCGCCAAGCGACAATGACCCAAGCCACTATTTCGGAGCCACTTCCAGTATAGATATTGAGAAACTCACCAATGGTGCCGATGCTGACGCGGCACCCGGACCCACCATAGGTATAGGCAAAGAGGTGGTATGGAGCTACAGGGTCAAAAATACAGGCAATGTGCCTCTCAAAAATGTCATAGTAACCGATGACAAAGTGGCTGATGCAGATATCAAATGCCCCGTGGATGACGGAGATAACAATATTTCATCACTTGCAGTAGGCCAGACTGTAGTGTGTACTGCCAAGGGCATATCAGTGGCCGGCCAGTATGAAAATACCGCCAGTGTCACAGGCAAGCCGCCGGTAGGTGCACCTCCGACCGACAGTGATCCAAGTCACTACTATGGAGCTGACCAGAAGATCGATATAGAGAAAGCTACCAACGGAGAGGATGCCGATGTCGCTCCGGGTCCTGTGATCAATGTGGGGGATGAGGTAGTATGGAGCTACAAAGTGACCAACACCGGCAACGTCCGCCTCGATGACGTCAATGTCACCGACGACAAGATAGCCGATGCCGATATCACCTGCCCCAACAACACCGGCGTGAGCAACATCATAGCCACTTTGACACCGGGTCAAAGTGTAGTATGTACAGCCAAAGGTACATCAGTGGCAGGACAGTATGAGAACAATGCAACAGTAGTCGGAAAACCTGTAGATGAAAATGGGGATCCACTGCAAAGTCTGACTCCACCCACAGACAGTGATCTGAGCCACTACTATGGAGGCAGTGCCAAGATCGACATAGAGAAGCTGACAAACGGCAAAGACTCCGATATAGCACCGGGAGAAGAGATATATGTAGGTGAAGCGATCACCTGGACCTACAAAGTCAAGAATCTGGGAAATGTCGTACTCAAAAGCGTAACAGTAACAGATGACAAAGTACCCGATGCCAATATCAGCTGTGCAGGCGGATCAAATGTGATACCGGCACTCAATGTGGGTCAGGAGATCATATGTGTAGCACACGGAGTAGCGACAGAGGGTCTTTATGAGAATAACGCGACAGTCAAAGGCATTCCTCCAAGCGGCACACCACCCACAGACAGTGACCTGAGCCACTATACCGGTGTCAAGCCCAAGATGTCCATAGGGTCACTGGTATGGGAAGACAGCAACAAAGACGGTCTTCACGATAGCAGTGAGCCGGGGATTGACGGTATCAAACTGCAACTGTTCAAATCCGGCGACGACCCGGCCAGTGCGACACCTCTGGCGGAGACCACGACAGCCGGAGGAGGTAAGTATATCTTCAAAGATCTTGATGAGGGTGACTATTTTGTCTATATTCCGACTCCACCCAAACAACTGCCGCTTTCATCAACCGTAACAAACACAAATGATGATCAGACAGACGGTGACGACAACGGTATTCAGGCTGGAAAAGGCGATCCTGTCCGATCACCTGTCATCAAACTCAAAGCCAATACAGAACCGTTGGCTCAGGAGAAAGATACGGGTGGAGATCAGGATGATCTGCTGAATGACTACAACGGTGATATGACAATCGACTTTGGCTTTGTCAGACCTGCTCCGCCGCCACCGGCCAAAGCAAGCCTTGGTGATCTGGTATGGTTTGATGACAACAAAGACGGAATCCAGAATAACAACGAGAGAGGCGTACCAGGTATAAAAGTATATCTGCTTGATGGTGCCGGCAACCGTATCAAGGACAGCAACGGCTCAGATATCTATACCGAGACCAACAGCTCAGGCGGGTATTTGTTTGAGAATCTGCCGCCAAATAAAGAGTATGCAGTCGAGTTCGATCTCTCTACACTGCCCAGTGGTTATAAGCCTACCGAGCAAGACAAAGGAAGTGATGATGCCAAAGACTCTGATGCCGATCCAACTACCGGTATGACCGATCCGGTCAAGCTGGCTCCGGGTCAGCATTATCCTGATCTCGATATGGGTATTGTCAAAAAGCCCGGTATCACTACCTACCATATCGGTACACACTTCTGGATAGATTATGACAACGATGGTAAATACGATGGCGGGAACAAAGGAATAGACGAACCTATCGGGGGAGCCCTTGTAGAGCTGCTTGATGAGAGTGGACACAAATTGTACTGGAAAGACAAAAAACATACGGCTCTTACAACTACCAAAACCCCGTATCCTGCAGAAACCAAAACAAATGATAAAGGGGAATATGGATTTGATGTGCCGGCAGGTAAATATCAGGTAAAATTCAATCTCACAAAAGAGCTCAAAGATAAAGGTTTCACATTTGGCAATAGGCGCAACGGTTCAGATGACCAGATTAATCGAGCTGATCAAAATGGCATAACTACTGCTGTTGAGGTAGGCCCTGGAATTGCGCAAAGAGATTTGACTCTTGATGCGGCAGTTGTATGCTCATGTGACAATGTAGCAACAGACAGCGGAGGAATAGCCGGAGGCATAATAGGCTTGCTGTTGATCTTGACCGGTATATTTGCATTGATACTCGTGATCCGCTTCGACGAGGAGTCTTTGCGCAAATAGTTAAATTATTTTACTCTGAGAGGTTTCCAAAAGGACGCATCTCAGAGAAATACTTGTAAATCGGACAGTTTTTTGACAAAGAAATCATAAATATATGGTATGATTATTGATAAATTTGGTTAAATTGTTTTCAATTTACTACAAATATTAGTCAAAATACAACGGAGGGGGTGTCCGATGAACACACACATTAAAAAGTATATATTAATACTTCTATCACTATTTATAGGGGTTTTGTCACCCACTATTTTATATGCCGCCAATGATTTCGATAGTGATGGGATTCCTGATATCGTCGATATAGACGATGACAATGACGGCCTGACCGACTCTCAGGAGATGGGGGTAGCTCCAGGTGTCCTGACCGACTATTCTGACAAAAGCAGTGGAGATA
>JAVCKW010183217.1:0-12078 GCA_034780715.1 Peltospira delicata | reverse complement strand
GAAGCACTCACGCTCATAGACAATGCAAAAGGAGAATTCAAACACTTCTTGACGGTTGCGTTCTTTACAGGTATGCGCCCTGGAGAGCTCATAGCACTAAAGTGGGATGACATAGACTTCAACTCGCACAAGATCATCGTGCGTCGAACAATCATACACGGGCAATACACATCCACAAAGGTCGGTAAAGAAAGACATATCGATATGCTTGAGCCGGTAGAAACCGCGCTTAGAGAGATGTTCAAAAAAAGCGGTCTAAGAAATAAGTTCATATTCAACACAAGGAAAGGAACACCGTTCAAAACGACAGGATCGGTGAACCAAACCTACTGGAAGCCACTGCTAAGATCATCACAAATAGCACTAAGACCGCTAAAGAACACAAGGCATACATTCGCTACAATGATGCTGAAAAACGGTGAAGATATACTATGGGTATCGAAGATGCTCGGACACTCAACCGTGCAAACAACGATGAAATATTATATCAAATTCGTTGAAGAAAAAGGCACAAAAAGAGCCACATTCTTAGACAAACACTTCGACAAAAATCGCACACTTTTCGCACAGTCCAAAAAAGACAACACGGCAAACGCCTAAAACACGGCTTTTCCTAAAGTTCTATGTAAATTATGGTAGAACACACGACTAAAAGCGACTGAAAAAGCACACAAGCTACGGCTACATCGCTAACAGGCTACCTTTTCCGAGGAGTTTTTGAGTAAACGATTTGTTAAAACTTTGCATAAATAACAAGGTTTTAACAAGTTTTTTCGCACAGTTTTCGCACAGTTTGCTATGCAAACCCGGTGCCTTTGTTTTTGGCGTAGTATTTGCGTGGGTTTCTGTTTGGTACATATCTTGTATTCATTTGCCAGTGCGGGTAGTCTGTTATTGTTCTCCAGTGTAGGTCGAACATGGCATTATCGAGTACATTCATTCCGAGTTCGTTCTCTGCTCTATTGATCGCTTTCCATATTTTTTTGTATGACTTTTTGGAGTTCCAGTCTATTTTGCCGTCCTTTAGCAGCACAAGATCAACAGCGAGTCCGTAGAGGTGGTATGAGTTGCTTGTCTGGCTTCTTCCTTTTTTCTTTAGTTTGTTCTGCCTCTTTTGGCTGCGCAGCCCTTCGACAACAAATATCGGTGCATACATCGATGCACGCTTTACAATCTTTACAATGTCCGGGTGTACGCCTTGCAGCCTCTTGAGTGAAGTTTTACTTAGCTTGTGGGCTTCTCCTCTGTGTACCTCGTTCGCAACAGCGCCGTAAAGTGTGTTATGGTCGTATCTTCTGACAGCTCTTAGCGTCTTTCGCCCGAACCATCCGTCAACGGCAATATCTTCTCCAAGCTCTATTAGTGTTCTTTGCAGTGCTTTGACCCCGCCTTTTTGGCTCGCTACAGCCTGAACGAACTTTCTTAGCGGCACATCCTCAATGGCTGCTATGTTCCTTGCATTAAACTCTCTTCTTGTCATCTTCTATCCTTTACTATTTTCTCAAGCTCTTCTTGCGTCCACGGATCTTTTTTGCCGCCTGAGTACGGCTTGGCATAACCAAACTGCACAAGCAGAGTTCCAAGGTCGTTCCAGCTTGTGACAGATATAGGGGCTATCTCTATGTCGGCGAGTATGCGTCCGTACTTTCCGCTTTCGTCCCTATGCGTCCGCACGACAACCGTTTTCCCAAGTATAAGATTACGAACGAAATCGCGCACGACCTTCCCAGCCTCTTTTTGCTCTCCGCGCATCTCCGGTGTGTCAACCCCGGCAAGGCGTATTTTCCTTTTGATGATGATCCCCATGCCGAGATCTATGTCGGCATCGAACGCACCGTCTCCGTCGTACACGGCTTTAATCTTCGCTTTGTACTGGTACATTCCCATTCCTTTTGTTTATGGCTTCGCACGCTCTTTTTTGTTTGCGGAACTGGTACCGCACATTCATCGATACGCGTGACATGAAGAGCAGACACTCATCTTTGCTCATGCTCTTTTTGCAGTGCCTAACAGGCGGCTCTTTGTAGATCGGTATTTTCGGACAGATGCACTTCTGTTTTGGTGCATCGATACGCAGGATGTCTGACAGTTCATTCTTGTCGTCAAGCGTGATGCCGAGACCGTCGTCGGCACAGCCGCTAAAAAGGAAGCTTAGTATAATAGAACTCGTCAGAAAAATCGATCTTCTCATTTGCTCTCCTTGCTTTGTTGAGCTCTTCCTGGCACTCGATGAGCCGAATGTCACTGTCGATAAGCTTTGGCTTTATGCTTTGATTCATGTCGTACAGTTCCTGCCCCATGCGGCTAATGACTTTCCCGGCTTCACCCAGTGCCGTATCTTTGATCTGCACGTTTATTTTGCATTCACTCAACGATGCTTCCGCTTTGTTCACAGGTACCGTGACAAGCGAATGATAAAAATACCACGCAGCACCGCCAACGACCAAAAGCGTCGCACCGATGCTGTATAGGCTGCTTGCCCCGCCAATAAGTCCAAGTGCTGTTTTAATGAAGTTCATCATCTACCCCGTAAAAGCTTGTCTTCTCCGCCAAGCAACATCGCACGAAGCAGTGCAATGGCTGCACCAAATACGATGATGATCGTTCCTGCCTCTGCATTATCTGTCTGCATTGCAGCGGCTACAGAGACAACATATATGGACGTGCTGATAGACCTCTTGTACGCGCCCGTAATGAACAGTACAAAGATGAGAGCAAGAGACACTGTAGTCGTAAGTATTGTCGCCCCGCATATATCTATCATTTCGCACTCCTTTTCACCTTAGACACGATCCACCCAAAGAGTGGGACGGTGTACCAGCTAAGCGCAAATGATATGATCAGCGACAAACTGTTTGATACCTGCCCAAGCTCTATGCCTGCAACGCGCCCGAGAAGCCCCTCCGTAAGCACAAAAAACCAAAACGGAATGGAAATAAACCCAAGCACCAGCCCTTTGATCATCTCTGCTACTGCTTCACGGACAGTGTACTCGTCAGAGTCATGCCCGAAAACCTCATGCACCACACCGAACATGCTCACCAAAGCACCGGTTGCGGCAAGATACATGTAGGAATGGTCTGTAAACAGTACCACGTCAGCAAGCAACCCACTGGATGCTATCATGGCACCACCTTTGATCACCGATCCAGCCTCAACACTCATATCTGCCTACTCGCACTTCTCAACCCATGTCTGCGGAAGCGTAACGCCGCCGCTGAAAACGTGACCTGTTACCGTCACTTCGCCGCCTGTCCTGTCAACGTGACCGGACGTATAGAACACTTCACCTTCGTGGATGAGCTCTTCATCTACTACCTGCTCTCCGCCTGTAGCCGTTACGCTCGGTTTTGTGTCCGGCTTGAGGCAGTCATACGCCATGATGTAGTACACAATGTCATCTTCACACTGCACAACAAGTTTCCCCTGACTGTTCCCGTTGAATGTAGGTACTTCAAGCGTGTTGTTGGAGTCAACCGTGTCTCCTTGAATGACCGCCTCTTCTCCAGAAGTAGACGCGTTTCCGTCTGTGAACCCTGTCACATCGTGACTGTCTGTCGTGGTCGTTGTTGTAGTGGTCGATACATTGTTACTGTCGCTTGCATACTCTACGCCGCACCCGGTCATCATAAACGCTGCCAATACAGCCATGATCATTATTGCTTTTTTCATTTTATCTCCCTTATCGTGTTACTTTGATTGTTCCGCCGTCTTTTGCGACGATGGTCGTCCCGCCGAAGCTGATCTTTACCGGTAGCGTGAGTACGTCAACCTCATTGCCGCTAAGCAGTCGGCTTTTACTTGTCCCGCCGTCTCCCATATTCGGTGCAGGATCTCCTGCACATCCAGCCATTAAAAACGAAGCCGCAAGTGCAGCGATCAGTGTTGTTTTTTTCATTCTTTCTCCTTTATGTAGTTTGGTACCTCTATGAGATTCTCATCCACCGCCTCATTGAAGCAGTGTCTTTTTCCAAAGAAGAAGTCTATGACTTTCTCCTGCACCATGTGCCACCGGTCGCCGTTGTAGGCACGGTACCCGGTAATGGCGCTTACCGTATGCTTTGATCCGTACACCATAGAACCGACCATGACATCGTTACCGACGGCTATCTGTCTGAAGTAGTACGACAAGTCATACCTCTTGCTTACTGTTCGGTAGACAAGGTGTACCGGCACAGCGAACAGTGCCAGCACCCAGCATGCAACGCTGACCATCATTAGCCCAAACCATTTGTATGTATTTTCTTTTTTCATAGTCCAAATGCCGCCTTGATCTCTTCTATTTTTGCAGGTGTCAAGTCCTCTTTTTTAAGGCTTACTGCCTCTGCTGCATCGAGCAGTGCATCTGCGTTTTCTGCATTGGCATAAATGGCATTCTCTATTACGCCACGAATGGTATTGAGTAGCAGCGTCAATGGTGCAAGTGTAGCCTTTGCCCCCTCGTTCGCCTGGATAATAGCTGTGTTTGTCGCGTCATCATATAACCCTTTGAGCGCATTTTTGTACATCTCTTCATAAACACGGTACTGATTATTGATAGCCTCGATATCGTTCATCCACGGTTTGTCGATAGCCAGCTTTTTCAGCCCGACTGTTTTTGCGCTGAATATCTGTTCGAGGCGTGATAGCCTTGCAGTCTGTATGCGAAGCAATCTTTCCTCTTCTGTTTCGCCCTCAACCACTTTTCCATTTACAATTACAGGCTTCACAAAATCGTCTGTGTAGAAGTACGGCAACCCGTCATCACCAAAGATGATCTTCTCGCCGTCTTGCATTGGTCTAAAGAACTTTTCTACTCTTTTGTCAGTTGCTGGAATAGTTGTTTCGCTCGGTATGTTCGTCTCTGTCCTTGTTGCTGTATCGTAATATCTCATTACTTCCATCTCCCTATTGCAATATATCCTCCACGAAGGTCGCCTGCATTAACTGATGTCCCAACCTGCAAATGGAAATCTGCACGACAATATGTCGGATTATGCGAAAATACGCGACTTACACTTCCATATCCGTTTCCGTATTGTGAACAATCTACGGTTACACCATATTCTCCGACAAAAGCTACCGGGAAACCAACACCAACACCGGCAACTACAGTCTGATTAGCCGCAACACTGCCAAGATACTTATTTCTTACATACTGAATGAGCAAACCATCCCAAAATTTAAACCAGCTGCCATTTGCATTACTCCCGTACATAGGCGCTATTGGAAGCTCCTGCCAGTCCACTGTGTTGTATAGGTTCTCATTATCCCATCCTGCAACGACAAACGCATTATTGTCCTTTAGCGACCTGTAGTAACGTATAGCGTTGGTAGTTGGGTTAGAATATGAAACGACTTGATCCGTCATATAAGTACCCTGCGTTTCGCACGGCTCAGTTGTATTGATGTCTGTTTTTAGGCACACAGTAACTTCACCAAAGTAATTCTCAAGCTTCACTTGCCCTGACGCGCATATCTGCGGCATGGCTGCATTCATCTCAGGCACGAACGTGTTCATAATGTAGTCTCTGTATGACATACACGCCTGCATTTTCTGTTCTGCTGTCAGCGTTTGGTCGTTCGGGTCAAGACCCGTGTATGGTGTAAATGTTGTGCATTCCATATACTCTCCTTTAAGATATAATTCCGTAAATTTCAATCGGAACTTTCACTTTTAATCCGGTACCGATTGGTGTTGCAAACCGGGTAAACCTGCCAAGCACTACAGCAGACTGCACCTCGTCAACCTCGTCGAATACATAGAAGTTAAGGTATGCGCCATGATTGGCAAACAGTCTTCTCATGTCATCGACATGCGCGCGCTCTATCATCACGTCGCCTCTGATGCGTGTCTCAATGTTCGCCGGCATGACACCGGTTGCCTGAATAGCTGGAAACTCTTCGATACCTTTTGGCATCGTCAGCTCAGGTGTCATTCCTGACTGTGCGCACCCAATGTGGTACGCACGACCGACACTAAGCACACCGATAAGTATGGGTGAAGACGTGTCTATCTTGTCCATGGTGATCCTGATCTTCGTGTGTGTCTCACAGTCTGCATGCAGCGTCTCGTACAGTTCATGCACTTCGACAGGCTCCGGGTTACAGCAGCTGTCACAGTTGAAGTCCTCGACACGGTACATCTCTTTGGTTAGAGTCAGTGCAGTATCAACTGTTCCGTCACCTTTGATGTACTCTATTTTGACCGTTTTGGCGTTCTCTATGTTCTGACCGATAAGGTGCGTCATGTTGAACGTGCCAAACTCTATAACGGCAGGATTTGTGCTAAATACCGTCTGCGTCGTAAAGTGCCTGTCGAGCATACGGTTTGCGTTTATCCCCTCGCCGAACCACCCGGTAGATGTAGAAGGATGCCCTTTTGGATTGTCAACCGTTGCAGTGTACTTTGTCTGCAACGCACCGACCTTCACTTCATCAAGGTAGCTGTATGTTGCAGTATTACTCCATTCGTTCAGCGCCTCTGCATCCGCATTGCTCGATATGAGATTGCCAAAGTACACTTCACGGTATATCTTCGTTCCTACAGTCTGCTTGTAGATAGTCCTTGGGAGTACGATCAGCTTCATGCGCCCACCACCTTCACAAATTCGCTGTTATCATTAGTCATGTGCGTGTTGTACTCGATTTTCTGAAGCTCTGCGCGTATCGCTTCGTTCTCTGCTCTTAGTTTCTGAAGCTCTTTGATCACTTCATCATTTGGGTTTTTCTTCTCTATCTGTTTCACCATCGCATTGGCATCTGCAATACGGAACACCTTCTCTTTTTGCGTCAGTGCATTGTTACCCTTTATCGTGTTTGCATACGTATCAAAAGCACTGGACGCAGCCTTGTAGTCTTGTGAGTTGATCGCATCCTCAATGGACTGGAACTGTTTTTCAGCGGTGTATGCACCGATGCTGAGTACCGCCTGTCTCGTATGGTCCGCAAGGTCATAGATGTCTTGCGCAATATCTCTGTACACCTGGCTTACATTGCGAAGCGCATCGCTAAGCTTCTGCCACTTCTCAACATCATCACCGGCAGCCATTGCATCATTCATTTTTTCAAGGAAATTTTCAGAGTTGATACCAATCAACTTCGTATCTTCTACCGCCCTACTCAGCGCAACATTGGCAACAGTGATGCTGTCAGCACCGCTCCAAAGCATCTGAAGATCCTCAAATCCTCTCTTATTCGCAATGAGTGCTTCATGGTACGCCTTGAGCGCGGCATACTGATCTTTATAGTCTTGCAGCAGGTCTTTATTTTTCTCGGAGTTGATGCCCATTTGCGTATTGACCGCTCCACAGCTGCTCGCTGCCAAAGAACACGACGAAGCAACCGCGCCGCATGATGATGCATAAGTGGTATTTGCCTTGGTGGTATCGGAATAGCCTTTTGTGAGTTTGTCCATGTTTGCTTCAAGATCGCTAAGAATGTTATCTAGCGTCAAGTTGCTAAGACCAGTTTTCTCTGTAGTCGCATCAAGGACGATCTTCGCGCTCTCTACTTTGTTGTCAGTAAGTTCTGCTTTGAACGATGCTATGTCATAGAGTCTCTGAGTTAGCTCACCAAGTGCAGAAGCCGCACTGCTTGCCGCGCTCCCCGTGCTTGATACGCTGTCATTGTAGTAGCTGGAGAAGCTGCTCATGTTGTTCATCAGTGTTCCATACAGACCTTTCAGGCTTGCAAGCGATGCCTCTGCCGCTTGAATGGCAGGAGAGGTAATGCGGCTATAGTCTATGTTTCCTGCTGCATCGACCGATGTTTTCGCGCCGTCGACTACAGCACGTGCCGCAGCACCAGCCATCGCTTTGACGGAGTTGTGGACAGAGTGTCCGTATGCAACCGCTGCACGCCCCGCATTGTTTGCGGACTCTATGAGGTAGTTGTTACTGTTTATCTGCCCTTTGGTCACCGCATCCTGCGCCTGTGCGATCTGACCTTTTGCATCAAGTTCCCCGTAAGCAGCCTGTAGCGACATTTCCCCGGCTGCAACCTTGGCGGCGATCTCTGCTTTGAGCGTGTCAATGGTCGCCTGTGTGGAGATGATCTTCTCCTGCGTCTCAAGCACCAACGCTTTGAACTGCTCTTTGCTTGCAGGTAGTGCCGTGTCATACACCGCCAAAGCGTACTGTAGCTGAGACTCAAGGAACGCTTTTTGCTCGCTGTCAGTAAAGAAGCTGCTCATGAACTCTTTCATCCCAGATGAGAACTTGTCCAAGCCTCCTGCCGCGTCAATGAGTGCCTGTGACTGGTTGAAGTTGTCCACGCTCTGACCAAAGAACTCAAGCTGTACCTGTACCGTCTCAAGCCCTACGGCAACACGGCTGATGGTCGTCGTAAACTCTTCACCGGCAGTCTGCATGTTCTGTAGCGACTGCAACGCTTGAGGATCTGCGAAAGAAGCCAAGGCACCGTCAACCGCACTGCCTACCATTTCGCCAATGGCTCCCTGAAGTGCTTTGGCTTGCTCCTCCGCACTCATGTCTTTGAGGTCTATTTTGCCCATCTCGACCACTTGGTTCTTGAGCGCTTCGTTAAACTTGTCTACATCAAAGCCAAGTACATCGAGATTGTCAGCAACACCGTCGAATGAAGTTTCTATGATCTCCTGAATCGTATCTTTCACGCCATCAGAAAGCGCACGTTCGCTCTCTTTGATGCTTTCACTGCTGATAAGACCAAGGAACGACGACGACTTCTTCACAGACTGATACCCTGTAACAAGCGCATCGTTCATCAGCTGCTCGACAGACTGTGTGTCAAACTTGATACCGCTGCCAAGCAGCTCTGTTTTGGATGCATACAGCAACCCGCCAAGCAAGCTGCTCTCTTTGCTCACAAAGTCGCTTCCGTCAAGCTTGAACCCTCCGGCACTGCTCTGCAACGCCAAAGCGACAGAAGCAAACTTCGCATCGAGACTCTTGAGTCTGTCAAGCTGCTTTTTAGCAATGGTGATACCAGGTGCGTTGTACTTCTCGTACAGCGCTTTCTGTGCAGAGAAGAACTCTGAATCAAACTCTCTTCTACCGCGTGCCGCTTCGATCTCCGCTTCACTTAGCGTAGTAGACAACATGGCACCAACAGCTTTTACAGCAGTGCCAACTCCAGGCATGAGCGTATTGAGCGATGACTCTATGGCGTTGCCTGTGGCTGCGTTCACCTGCATGGCATCGCCCGATTTGAACGCATCCGCAAGGCTGCTGAAGCTGTTCAGCATATCGTCGAACAGATCTGCAAATACACCGTCACTCTTGATCCCGACCATCTCTTTTAGCTTGTCGGCAAGACTTTCAGTCTCCCTTTTCGCACTCTTTGCCGCATCGCCGATTTTCTTTGTGTTGTCCGCTGTTTTTTTAGCAGCATCGGCACTCTTCTTCGCGGCACTTGCAATGTCACCGTCAAGCATCCCCATTTTTTTGAGATAGTCGACTGCTTTTTTCTTCTCTTCGTTGTCCGCTTTCGTCTCTTTGGTGATCTCTTTGAGCTTTGCTTTGATGTCGTCAATAGCTTTTTGTGCAGACTTCTGCCCCGCACCGTTTAGCAGATCGTCAAAGTGCTTTTTGTAGTCATCCTGCGCCTCTTTTGCGTACTGCCACGCAGTCTCCACGTTCGATATTGGCTCGGTTATCTTTGTGATCTCCGCTTTTGTCTTCTCAAAACTAACGTGCTCAAGCTTTCCAAACACAGGGTCAAGCCCTACCGCTCCAGCTGCCTTGTTCACAGCTTCGGAAATGTAATTTACTTTGTCAATGATGTAATTTACAATGCCTTGAAATATCTCTTTGACACCGTTTGCCAAGTTCGCCCACATAGATGACATGGCGTTTGTAAGCGTGTTCCAAGCGGACTGAATAGCGTTCATCCCGGTACCAAACACCCCGACCATCTGCCAGAACGCCGTTTTAAGGAAGTCAAACACGCCTGCAAAAAGAGACCAGGTATCTTTCAGCACACCAACCGCGCTTATGCTGCTCTCGATGCCGGATATGACAGAGCTGCTAAACTCAGCCGCCCCATTCTTCGCATCGCCAAACGCCGATTTAAGGTAGTCGCCAACCACACCGACAATGGCTTTGAGGTAGTCGAATAACCCAGCGTCCATGATGTCGCTCTTGAAGATCGTCCACTGGTCTTTCATGTTGGAGACCATCCCGGTCCATGTCTTCGCCTGCTCCGCCATCGCGCCGGCATACTTGCTGTTCATAATGGCAGAGAGCGTGGACTGTATGATCTCTCTGTTGTTGTCAACTACGATATTTTTTGCATTACCGCTTGCATCGCTCCACGCATAGGCGATCTTATCACCCTGCACTTTCGCCTTGATGCCAAACTCTTTGAGGCGTTCATTCTCCCCTGTAACGGCATCCGCCAAAGCCTCCACAGCCTGATTGATATCTTTACCCATCGCCGCCGCCGTGTCACCAAGTGTCCGAAGCGTCCCGTCTTTCATCGGGTCAATACCGTAGGCTTTGAGTTTTACGAAACTTTCAGTCACCTGTGCCAACTCATACGGCGTTGTTGATGCGAAGTTCTTTATCCATCCCATTGACTGCTTAGCTGCTTGAGACGACCCTTCAATAGTCTTAAGCGTCGTCTCAAACTGCTCGAACTGAGCAGCTGTGTTTACGAAGGACTGCACGGACTCTTTGGCAACATCGATTGCTTTGCTTACCGCGTAGAACCCAATAGCCGCCTTTGCAACATTGGCAACGGAGTTTCTGGCACTTTGGACACTCTTTTTAAGAGAGCTGAGCTCTTTTTGTGATCGCTTAATGCCCTTGACAAGCTTTGCCGTCTCTGCATCAAGTGTGATCGTGACGGTTCCTGCGTTTGCCATGCTACCCTCCTGCCAGTAATGCGTCTATCTCTTCAGCGGTCATATTGTCTATGCCGCCGCCCGTTTGCCTGCGTTCTGTCTTCGTTACGAGGAAATCCTCAACATCTATATGCTTCAACCCAGCCTTTGCGGACTGAATGTAAAGAAGCTGTGCCATTTGCCGCTCTTGTATGGTAGGGACGGTGGAGAAATACTCAACCCACTCCTCATACTCGCTCGCACCCATAGAGCTTTCAAGTTCTGCTACGGTGCGACCAAGAGCAAGCGCTAATCTGAACTTTTCTTCGCGCCCCTGGACTTTTTTGGCTTGTCCCACTCATCGAGTGCTTTGATGATCTCGTTCACCCCTTCCATCGCTTCAGGAGACAGGCTCCCAAGCTCTGCCGGCTTCATTTTCGGGCTGACAAGAGCCAATGACACTTTGAGCAGGTTGCTCTCTTGTGCCTTTGAGATCTTGACATTCACTTTTCCATCCTCAAGGTCTTCTGTGCTCGCATCACTTAGCAGCATCGCTTGCACACGGTTAGACTCTTCAATGGTGAGCTTCTTGATGGTGACGGTACCGCCCCACGCTTTTACCTCAATATCTTTGGTTGATGATGTGTCGAACTTCTCTTTAAGCCCTTCGAGTGTTACTTTTGCCATTACGTCTCCTTACGCTGCCGCTGTATCTACAGGGTCGCCTGTCTGAACAACGCCAACTTCTGTTTTCCAAATTCCGCCGCTCTCTCCCAGATGCTTGTATGCATTTACCTTGAACGGGATGATATAGGTTGTACCAACTGTCTCTGTGCCGGTAGTGTTGTTCATAGTGAGTCTGAACTCGACCTCTACGGTACCGCCTGACGCGTGAGACTCTTTCATCTTTGTATCACCTGCATTGGTAGCAGCCTGCGTCCATGCGTATGTGAATGTCTGATCGTCATACTTTTTCGCGCCGAACGTCTTTTCAATCTCACCAGTCTCAAGACAAGGCTCATCTTCTTTTACATCGTATGTTCCAAAGTCAATCGTGATCGCCCCAGTGTTGCACACGAACTTCTCCCATACTGTCTCACCCTTTTTGCGTACTTCTACAACCGTTCCCTGGTATTGTGTTTTTCCTGTGTTTGCCATTTACTGCTCCTTTGTTTTGAAATGGATAATCTGAACAAAAAGACCGCTTTGTTCATCGAACGCATCTTCTGAGACAATATCGCCTACAGTTTTTGCGAACGACGCTAAAGCATCTTTCACCTCGTTCTTTACTTTTT
>JAVCKW010180996.1:0-12104 GCA_034780715.1 Peltospira delicata | reverse complement strand
CTTCATGGAAATACCTGAAACATGTGCAGACTGGTTTTTCTCCGGAGGATTTATTCTTTAATTTAGTACAATTTTGATCATAAGAAAAGGTAAGTGGTGAAACTAAATCTACATCTATTTCACTGTAGGAATTAGCCATTATCCCACACTATGCAGATTAATGGTCAGCTTACCGTGCTCACTGAGCCTCGTTCTGAGATTGACATTAATATTCATGAAACAATATTAAGAAAAGTCTATTCACTAGCCATCCTATCAGTAATTTTCAAGAATCACTAGCCATGAATGAAAATTACAGAGCCACAGCAGTTAATTACTAACCCACTATTGAAAATCACTAGCCAGGACGGTAAGGTTAACATATTCTAGAATCCCTACCCTTAGGCACAAAGGTAACAATAGATGGACTAGTAACCCAAAGCATTCATGGCAGTTAGACCACATTTACGGACTGAAATAAACAAAAATTAAAACATGATCATAAGCAGGCACATATCTAGGACAACAACCTTGAAGTAGATGGAGCGGTGGATTGTCGGATCAGTCCTACCTGATGAACCCTCTGGACTATGCCTCGCTTCAACCAGTAATCTACGACTGGTGTACCAAAGGTCTTGGAATAGTACCTGTGTGATAGTGCATATAAAAGATCTATGTGGGGACAGCGGCTTTCCATTCTGCCTATCAAAATGGTCTTTAACCATTTGTCTGATGCCATATAACCATAAATAAAATGTGTTGAGTATGTTGTTAAATAAAAGACTTCTTTCTTCCTTGAAATAGAACTAAATATATGCTTATTTATGCATACTAACTTTGCTGGGGGGTTTTTATAAGTGAATTTGGTCTGTGTCTGATCTGTTAGGAACATTTCGCCTTACTGCATCATGGACATACATTTTCTAAGCTATTTGCGCACTACTGTGTTGTAAATTATTCTTAATTGATGACTTCACACATTAAATTACATTGTGACAGCATCACTTATATTTAACATTATCTTAGTATCAGTATTAATGAACATTAATATGGTATTGCATGTTAGCGTAATTTGGTAGCATATCTGCATGTTCTTTTAAAAGACTTGATGTTTTATATATTTTTCGTAAATATATTTGGTGTTTTATATTGCTGTTTCTTTTATATCATCATATATATGTTTGGGTTTTGTTTTATTTTTAAAGCAATAGTAGAAATTTTGAAAGCAAATAATATGAAACGTCCCAAGACTAGAATCTATTTATATAGATTTAATAGTTATGTATCCATTCCAATCATTGCTTATTATAAAATATACTCAATATATGAAAGGAGATTTACAACTTACATTCAAAACGTTATCCATAAGATTGATTTGAAATAACCATAACTAATTTTGTAGATGCAGCAATGTTTGTTTATATTTTCCTTGAAACAACAAAAAATTAAAAGAAATTATTTCCATACAGAAAGGGATTGGTACTTCTATAGTTATTAATGATGGTTTCACCTCTGAATTATTCAACAAATATTTTGTTGATGGTTTGTTAAGTATTATGAAGTTTTTTCTTCTTTCTATTTTTGGTGTGTTTTTCAAGTTCTGATATTTTGTTATCTTTAATAATTTGATGTGTTTTGTTGACATATATTTATGGGGTTTTTTATTTTTTGTTTTTGAATATTGTACTTCATATTTAAGTGTATTACTGCATTTGCATATATAAATTGAATAAACGGGGCAATAAATCCATTTTCATAAGCAGTTTACAAACCCTATATTATATTTAAATAAAATTAAACTAATAAAACTTTAATACAATTTGGAAAGTGGTGTGTTTGTGTGTGTGCATGTGTGCATACTTGTGTGTTTGAATCAACCCAAATTAAAAACTTAACATCTGGACCCTGTTATAAATTCACATTTGATATAAAATATTTTCATTCTTCAAAATTTAATTTCCATTTTATTTCAGCACTAGTAGTGTTTATGTTACAAGTGTTGTTTATGATTGAGATTTTGTTGATTGTCTAGTTTACAAATTATATTATTTGTGTGTTGTAAGGTAGTTGTTTATTTGATAAAACACACAAGATGTCACATTATAAGCACATATATCTTGTTGATTGTCCAGTTTACAAATTATATTATTTGTATGTTGTAAGGTAGTTGTTTATTTGATAAAATACACGAGATGTAACATTATAAGCACATACATCTTGTTGATTGTCCAGTTTACAAATTATATTATTTGTATGTTGTAAGGTAGTTGTTTATTTGATAAAACACGAGATGTAACATTATAAGCACGTACATCTTGGCTGTATGTCTCAAGGGGCAGGTAGCTCAGTAGTGTACATAGTCCTCAGATATCTATTTCTCCTCTTTTGTTTTTACCTCATTGTTGAGTATGATTATTTCTAATGTCTATAGCTGTTAATAGCATAATAGTTTCTTGTACAAGTCCTTTTGTAGATGGTTTTTCTAACACGAGTCCCAAGAAAATCAATCTTTGGAGCGAGCTATAGCGAGCTGCAGAGATTGATTTTCTTGAGATGAGTGCCAGAATAACCATCTACAAAAGGATGAGTGCATGAAATATTTTCTAGCACAATCTCTCTTATAAATATTAATTTAATCTAAATATACGTTTACTAAAAGTCACTTAATTTTATTTTTGTAACGAGACGACATTTCTAACCCGTATTACGTCACAAGTGCGAAAGCATCCACTTGTGTCGAGAAGAAGCAGACCACCTTGAGTTGTACATGTATGAATATTTTTATTAAATAAAATATTACATTGTCTGATCTAAATTTATACTAAATTTTATTTGCTGATCAATAATGACTTTCTATGTTGTCTAACACAACCATTTGTTAAAAGTGTTGCACATAACGCAACATCATTTACTTTAATAATGACGTAATGGACAGGTAGAACCGCCATCTACATCCTAAAATTGTCCAATGAAAAGGCCAGATTAGCATCTACACACGTGGTTGATGTTTTTTCTATCATGGCTTTCTACCACCTTTCTACGATGTCATTATGCTAGAAAACCATGTCTAGTTTTTGAATTTTATCACTTTGAGTGCACTTTATCTGTCCAGCATAACTACATATAATGGAAAAAGATAAATATTTTATTTAAATACCATTTAACAACACACTCAATAAATTCTTAAGGTTCAGGACGTAGATCAGATATAGACCTTTTGCTCATGGTGCGGTGGGTCCTTGGATCGATCCTAACTTTGGGCTGAGTCTCATTCCAGCCAGTGCTCCATGACTGGTGTATCAAAGGCCATGGTATGTGCTATCCTGTCTGGGATGATGCATATAAAAAATCCCTTGCTGCTGACTGGAAAGAGTAGCCTATGTGGCGGGAGTGGGTTTCTATCAATATGGTCCTTAACCGTATGTCTGATGCCATATAACCGTAAATAAAATGTGTTGAGTGCATTGTTAAATAAATACTTCTTCCTTTTTTCCTTCAACACATTTTTATTTCTGGTTACCTAGCATCAGACATTTGTTTTGGACCATTCTTGATAGTAGGGAAGGAAACCTGCTGCCTCATAGGCTACTCTTCAGTTAGCAGTAAGAGATCTTATACATGCCCCACCCCATAAACAAGACGGCACATATCATGGCATTATTGGAGATGTGGAGTATTGGCCTAAAATTAGAAATAATTCACTGGGGCCACCAGGTGAGATTGTTAATAAAAGCTTACAGACAGGTAACAACAATGTTGAACAGTCTCTCCACTGGGCTATGGATTATCTCTCTAAATTCATAAAAAAACTAAATGGGGCGATGGTGAGTTATAACATAATATTATACATAACCCCCCACCCCCTCTCCTGTTAATGGAATATTCCAACACAAATTTAGAGCAGACGAATACCACCAATTAAAAACCTATGCAATCGATGGGGGTTTCTTCTTTAAAATATGTCAGCAGTGCACTGCATGTGATGAATATGTTTGAGGTTGTTATTGTTGTTGAATATATCATGCATGTTGTTTTCAGTTTGATGACTAGCAGTAGATACTTATATTGTATGAGGTATTAGATACTGTGCAGTATTGGTAATATCAATAAGTTATATAAAGTAATATCAATATGTTACAGCAGTGGAGATAGACTTTGTGAGTCGACAGTGTTTTCCAATAAAATGCAGATGCAATTTTGTGTTTCGTTGTTAATATAAATAAATGCAGTTCTTGGAGGGAGAGGGGGGAAAATGTTCGTGGAGGGAGGGAGGGAGAGATGGGTAGAGGGAAGAGGAGGAGAGGTGGTGAGAGAGAGAGAAACAAGTCTGTGTGTGGTTAGTATCTACTCCACATATTAAAGGTTTTAAGGTGTTAAAATAGCTGAAGACCACTTGGATAACACTGCTATTAGCCTCCCTCTTTTAAAAAAAAAGAGAAGAAAAGTAAGGGATCTTTAATGTGCACCAGCTCCTAAGATACATATAACTGTCATGAGTAAACTAGCTGCAGCGAGACATAACTAAATGGGTAGGACTGATCTCACAACCTTTTGCATCATTTCGGCAGGCTTAACAAATATGAAAACAAAACAAAAACATCTAACATCTATTAGAAATTTTATTATTTGGTATTTACATTTGTTTATTATTATATATACACATGTTTATATGGTGATATATCATGTTATTTAGATACAATCATAAACATTCTACTTGGTACTTGACAAGTGTTGCACATAACACGTCCATTTAAAAACAAAAACACACGCCCATGAATCATTTTGATCTAAACACGAACCACTGGATGTTGCACAATTTATTTTACATATGCCGAAGTTATGTCACATAATGTGTAAGTAGATACACAAATACACACATTTACTTACAATGTTATTATTTATGTAGTCAGACACCAGATCTGTTCCGAAGAATGTTACAGTGATGACATAATATTATATTCACTAATCAAACTCTAAACAGGATTTGTACACTATAGAAAGGGTTCCCAAATTAGGCTGCCTACATTCAGAAGGGGTACTTCTCAAAGGTATTTAATGGGGTGCAAAGGTATTTTGTGGGGTGTATAATTTGTCATTCGTTTTACAATTTATAATAATTTCTATCTTTTTTCTATCTTATAAAATTAAAATCTAACTCAATTTACAGTTGTTTGTACAGAGTTAAAACTTAGTTAATTTCAATGTATTATTCAGACAGTAATATCATTAAGACATAGAGCAGAGTTTAGACCATTAACTGACACACACATTGGTTATCTAAACCATGACATCTGACTTATCTAAACCATGGCATCTAAATGTGATCTAAAAAATGAGTTGATGTCTGTCTAAACTGTGGCATCCAATATTTATCTGCACCATTAAATCAGTTTGTCATCTAAATCTAAACCATGGCATAGGACATAACTATCCCACGGCACCCTAACATCTATTATTTACACCATGGCTTGTGATTGTTCTCTAAACCATGACATCTGATATCCATAAATCTGATACCCACAAACATCACACTAAACATACACAAGTTATGTGAGAACAGACACAAACACCGACACACTCTCAACACGAGTTACATATTAGAGTGTCTAGAGTCGAAGAGTCTGAGACCGTGCTATCTGAACCAGGGCGGGAGGCTGAGTTTAGACCACTAAACAAATGTCAGACTACACATACATCACATAAAACAATCTCAGTCTCTCAACACGAGTTACACACTAGACTGTCTAGAGTGAAAGTGTCTAAGACCGTGCTATCTGAACCAGGGCGGGAGGCTGAGTTTAGACCACTGGGTCTGCTCGGTCTCCTGCTGTTTTAGCTTCAGCTGTTTGTACTCCTCCAGTTCCTTGGCTGAGCCAGACTTCTTGTCCTTGAAGATGTCGGGAAACTCAAACGTGTACCCGTCACCCTGCAGTAAACATGACATTAGTATATATATTAAAAAATAGATGTCACACACACACACACAAACACATGTGCGTGCATGCGCACACATACACACACAAACATCTTTGAAAAGGTCAGGGAAACTAAAATGTACATCTGTCACCCTGCTGTAAATATATCATCAGTATATATATCAAACATTAGGTGTCACACACACACACACACACAAGACTCGTGGAATTCCCCATTCTTACCTTCCCAGGATAAAGTTATTAATGTCATTAACTAGTTATTCTCATTTAAAGCCTATACACTAAAATCGCACCACTCACCAGCTGTACAAATGCGTACTTGGTGTCATCTTCACGTGCCACCACGTGATCTCTCACTGGGTGCTTGATGTCCTCGCCTGAAACACAACACACAGATTTATTTTTATATTTATTTATATGACTGGCTGTCCATCCATACATCTCTCTGTCTCTGACTACTATCTCTGTCCATCTGTCTAAATATCTGTTGATCTATCATGTCTGTCTGTCCATCTGTCTATATGTCTATCAATCCATCATGTCTTTCCATTAATCTATCATGTCTGTCTGTTTATATGTATGTCTTAAATACAACTAACCATTAATGCTTGTTTGTAAGTGTGTGTTTGTGTGTATTGAATGCATATACTACTATTATATTAAGTTAATATACAATAAAATTTAAACAAAATATTAAATAGAAGAATAAATATATTTCAAATAAATAAATAAATAAATAAATAAATAAATAATAAATAAATAACCAAATATAAATAAACAAATAAACAAACAAAAAAACTAACAAATAAATGTTAAACAGAAGTAAAACGATTTTATTTTGACACATACTAAAACATTTTCACCAACTAGCACCGTAAAACAAAACACTGAACAAAATATTACAAAACACTTAAAACACAGGTGAAACATGATTACAGAAGTGTGCCAATTACTAATATAACAGAACTGTGTGTGTGTGTGTGTGTGTGTGTGTGTGTGTGTGTGTGTGTGTGTAATAAAATTACACATGTATAAACAAAATTTAATCAATTTCAATATCAAAACAATAAAGTTAAATAGAAATAAATATCAAATATCAAATAAATAAATAAATAAATAAATAAATAAATAAATAAATAAATAAATAAATAAATAAATAAATGTGAAACTGATGAAACAAAAGTATTTTATCATTACACTTAAACAGTTATACAGTATACTGTCAACTTCTCAAACTACCACTATAAAACAAACCCTGAACAAGATATTACAAACGACTTAAATGACAGGTGCAAACGTGATTACAGAAGTGTGCCAATGACTAACAGAATAGTGGGCCACTTTCTCGTTCGTATTTTGCCAACAAACCAACGATAACCAGTTAGTTTTAGTGCTGAACCAATGAGGTGGAAAACTCTGTGTATTTCGGTTTACATTGGATTGACCTAGTTTTTCTGCTAATCGCATCAGGCTATATTTACAACAATTCTCTGCCCCGGACTTCACAAATGTCTGTGATTAGAGTGATTAGCTGAACATAACATGGATTACGTAACTGGTTAAAAGGGTTAGGTAACTGTGTTTAAGAGATAAATATCTCTTAATAAAGTTTGAGGATAAAATGTTTAATTGTTGTTATTATTATGAGAATAAAATAAGTATAAATGAATGAATGAAGAAAATAATAATTATTCAACTATACTGAAGCACCCCAAAACCATCTTTATTATCTAGTTTAGGAGAGAAATGTATCTTAATAACATTTGAGGACAAAAGGTTAATTGTTATGGGATTGCTATAAGAATGAATGAATGAATGAATCTTTAACAACACAGTATGAAATATAGATCAGCTATTGGGTGTCAGAACAAGCTAGAAAATTATCAACGTGATTGATGGTCAAAGGTGTGTTATGAGAAGGGAGGAAGGAAGAAGTATTTTATTTAATGACACACTCAACACATTATATTTACGGCTATATGGCATCAGACATATGATTAAGGACCATACTGATAGTCAGAACGGAAACCCGCTGCTGCCACATAGTCTACTCCTACCAATGAGCAGCAAGGAATCTATGGCCTTTGGTACACCAGTTGTGGAACACTGACTCAAACAATGTTAAGAAAATGAATGAATGATACATGGAGGAAGAAAGGAAGGAAGGAATAAGTATTCTACTCAAGCATAAAATATGGTTGAGTTTCAACAAAAAAGGAATATGTGCCATTTGAGCATCAATCTATACTATCTGGGTTTATGTAAAATGTTCTGTACAAATTGCCCTCTATTAGCTGCCAGGTTTACTAAGTTGGCTGATGTAATAGTTCTGTAGCAAATATAGACATTACAAAATGACACATATCAGAGTGGAACAAATGGCTAGGGTGGGGGTGTTATTGTGGTGGTGATAAAGGGGGTAGGGGATTAAGGTGTTTTTTTTAAAAAGCAACACCTGCACAAACAACAACACACACAAAACAAACACCAATAAAACCTGGTTACCACCCTAGAAGGGTTAATTACTTTTGGTTATCTATGTGATTACCAACACAAGAATCACAAAGAGCTGAACATACACACACACAATCTCCAAAAGCACACGCACCAGCCCTTTCTCTCTCTCTCATACACACACACACAAAACAAACTGTCCACCTCATCTACAAAAAATACTAAATAAATAAATTAATTTTTTTTTTTTTTTTTAAATAAGAAGAAGGAATGATTTTCTGACAGTGACAAGGTTTGAACTTAAACCGACCACACATGAGCCAGATCTTCACAATAGAGTTCTGTTTGCAGTTATAATACATGCAATATTCTACACTGTTCTGATTAACATGATTATTAAAACTAGAAGAGACAGTCACCTGTGATGTTAATACAGCAAATCTCAGTTTACAAAATATGGTTAAGAAATACACAGCTACTTTCTAGTATTAACCCACTGTATGCTAATACAGCATATCTCAGTTTACAAAATATAGCTAAGAAATACATCCACTCCTTTCTTGTATTAACCCTTTGTATGGTAATATAGCATATCTCAGTTTACAACATAAATATAGCTAAAACAAATACACATACTCCTTTCATGTTAATTCTCTAACATTTAAAACAGCACATTTACAAAACAGAACATTTACAAAATATAGATAAGAAATAAAGTTTCTTGTATAAAGCCTCTGACTACTAATAATTATAGAGAATCTCAAATTTACTAAATATGGTTAAGAAATACACAGCTCTTTTTTGTGTTAACCCTCTGCTAATATATTGTTTCTTAGTTTATCAAATACAGTTCAGAAATACAGAAATACCTTGCTTTTGTTATCCATTTGACTGTGGATTTCAGAGCTAAATTATGTTCTGTGTTTACACAGAATACTTCAAACACTGCTTTGGGCTTTGAACTCGATATAGTAATTGCACATCTCACATGGTAAACCAGATCCACTGAATATTGGGCTTTTTAAAGCATGGTATGTCTTACCATTACTTAATAATAAAAAGTAGGGCACCAAGGCAAGCTAGTAGGCACTATAGCAAATATTTTCTTTGGAAGATTAATTAAAATAAAACATCACTGACACACCAAAAAAACACAAACTAAAATTAAAAAAAAAAAAAAAAACTAAACAAAAACACCATCAAAACTGACATACAACTCAAATATTATTACAAGCATTTCATTATTTGGTGTACATTTGTCATGGTAACCCTAGAAGGGTTAATTGCTTTTGGCTATCTACGTCATTACCAACACAAGAATCACAAAGAACTGATTAAACACAGTATGTCTACACACATTCATATTTCTAATTACATGACTGTAGGTGATGAAGATATGTAGATAATATGTATCTTGCTAATAATGGTACCTTGCTAACATTGTTTATCTGTTATTATATTGATGGTTAGATACTGGTAGTGGACAACTATATATGAAGAAGAAAAAGAAGACAACAAAGATGAAAAAGAATGAGAGAAAGAGAAAGAGAAAGAGAAGAGCAAGAGATAAGTGTTTTATTAATGGTTACTAGTGTATGACATCATTCACATTGTTAAGAACCATTATCATAGTGAGAATAGGAACCCACTACTGACACATAGGCTATTTTTTCTTAATAAACAATTTTTATTATTTTTATTATTTAAAACTTTTATTATTGACTATCCCAGACAGGATTCACATACCATGACCTTTGTTACACCAGTCGTGGAACACTGACTGAAAGGACACAGAGTCCAGAGAGCTCACGTGTGGGGTTGGTTTGATGACCCACTGCACAATGTGAGAACACTCTATGTTCCACTCCAAAAAACCAAAAACACCACTCCAAAACACCACCTAAAATGTCTAACTGATGAAAGTTAATAGTCTATTTTGATTACTGACACCATGAAACTCATGGAACGATAAATGTTACACATTTTTGCTCTGTTCCATTGATGCAAAATTAGATAAAATATACACTTTTATCTACAGGTATTATTAAACAACAACACAACAACAACAAGCAGAATAAAACAGAACAGAATAGAATAGAAGTATTTTATTTAATGACACACTAAACACATTTTATTTACTGTTATATGGCGTCAGACATATGGTTTGGTTAAGGACCATATTGATAGTCAGAACTGAAACCTTCTGCCGCCACAGAGGCTACTTCTTCCGATAAACAGCAAGGGATCTTTTATATGCACTATCCTATAGACAGGATAGCCTTTGGTACACCAACTGTGGAGCAATGGTTGGAACAAGACATAGCCAAAAGTGTCAACAACAAACAAAGTCAAGACAATAATGAATTTCTCTTGATTCCCCTATTTTCATGGCTGACTGGACTTCAGTAATGATTGCAGGTGACAGCAGTAAAAGCCAGTGTATGTTGTCCACTGTCTTGGACTAATGGGCTAATGGGCTGTGTGTGGGATGTACACTGATCACAGGAACACAGTGGATGGTGGAGTGGTCATCTCCAGGTGGTCTTCATGGAAGTTTAGTCTCACAGCTGGTGATCAGTACAGATCAGTGGACAACACAGAGGATCAGGAGATACCAAAGAGGGAGGGAAGAGAGAGGGAAAGAGAAAAGATCCGTGGACAACACACAAAGATATTGCGCAGGGGAGGGATTAGATGATTTGTTTTGCTTAATGGAGAGAGAGAGGGAAAAGAGAGAGAGAGAGAGGAGGGTGAGAGAAAGAGGCAGAGAAAAAGGGAGAGAGAAAGAGACATAGTGAGAGATAGATATAGAAAGAGAATGAGAGATAAAGAGAAATGGACACAGTGAGACAGAGAGAGAGGAAGGGAGAGAAAGAAAAAGAAATGTGTGTGTGTATATATATAATATATATAGTATCGTCACACCATTTCGATCAACACCTATTTTCGATTGTATACTTGTAATAAAAATATCGCTAAAATGCGCGATATGACGTCGACCAGAAACACAAACAACCAAGAAGTACCTGTGTTCTAACCAAAACAAAAATACTCTGAAAGTCCCGGTGGTAGATTTCTCTCAAATATCTACATGCACTGTCATTTTTATAAGTTTTCACAAATACACATTTTTGGTATTCAGAAAATGCTTTGTGTAGCAGTATGCAGTAAGCATAATTATATTGATGAAAAATTATTGGCTGCTTAATTACATAATATTTGTCAAAATCAAGTGATTTACCATGTGATATTCGATGAAACATGAAACAAATACGGATGATAACATGCAACATTTCTTAATATGTTCCTTTTGACGTCGCCTTATTAATCACCATGTAAAATGTGTTAAATGTTAAGATTCTTCCCTGTTCTTTATTCTTGAAGTTAAAAAGTATTGTTTGAAATTTAAACACAATTTGTTATTCTGCTATTTACTGTGGTATATAAAGAAAATGATGACACCAACTGTACCCCATAAAACACAACAGCGACCGAGAAATTAGCCGACCAATGAAACGATCGAAAACAGTTGACGTTAATAAATTTTGTGGAGATGTCTTTACCTCAAAAACAAAATGTTTTCTGAATTCATGGATAATATTTGTTAGTGTGCATAGTAATCACTTGCAGCAAGAGATAGATAAAGTATTATATACTTACTGTTTGTCGTTTATATTTTATTAATATATTTTGATTAACCGACTGAAAACAGGTGACGCTAGGATATATATATGG
>JAVCKW010179885.1:239-12105 GCA_034780715.1 Peltospira delicata | reverse complement strand
AATATTGAAAGTTTTGATGGTAGTTATGGTAGATTAAATTACTTGGTTAAAAAATGTAAAAATAAAAAGGTTTTAAATATAGGTGTAGGAGGTGGAGTATTTGAAAAATTAGCATTAAAAAACAATATTGATATTTATTCTTTAGATCCTAGTGAGAGTAGTATAAAAATAATTCATTCTATGATTTCAAAAGAAAAAGCAAAGGTAGGATATTCTCAAAATATACCATTTGAAGATAATTTTTTTGATGCTGTTGTTATGTCTGAAGTTTTAGAACATTTAAATAATGAAACTATAGAAAAAACTTTAAAAGAAATTAAAAGAGTAGTTATAAATAAAGGTGTGTTCATTGGAACAGTGCCTTATAATGAGAATTTAAGTGAACAAATAGTTATTTGTCCAAAATGTGGAGAAAAGTTTCATAGATGGGGGCATGTGCAAAGTTTTGATAAAAAAAGTTTATTTGAATTGCTAAATAAAGAGTTTCAAAATGTTAATGTAGAAATTAAGAAATTTTCAAGTATGGATACTTCTACATTAAAAGGAAAATTACTTTCTTTATTAGGTATCCTTAAATATAAAATTTTAAAAACTTTTGGCATTCAGTCTTTAGGTGACAATTTGTATTTTGAATGTTATAAAATTGAAGGCAGTAAATGAAAATTTTATCTATATACCCAGGGCATTGTGCTACTGTAGCATATATGAAAAATGGTGAAATTGTTGATTGTATTAGTGAAGAAAAGTTTGATAACATAAAAAACAGTATCTCTTTTCCTATTAAATCAATTGAATGGATTTTAAAAAAGAATAGTCTTGAGATAGATGAATTTGATAAAATTGCTATAGTTGGTAAGACAACAGTTTTCTATGATATAAATATTACTTCAGATAGTTTAATGAGTTCCTTACCTCAAAAAGATGGGTTAATTAAAAAAATATACAGGTTTATTGATTATAAAGTTCAAAGCAGTAAAAAAGATAAGATTATAAAGTATATTCAGTTATATAGATACAATAAAAATTTTGAAGATAGAAAGAGATACTATTTTTCAAAATTATCTCAAATCTTGGGTATTGAAGATTTATCTAAAATAGAGTTGGTTGATCATCATGATTCACATGCATATGCTGCTTACTATGGTCTAAGAAAAAATAATAATCCTGCTCTTGTTTTTACACTTGATGGACAAGGTGACTTTAGTTGTGCGAAGGTATATAAAGTAGAAGATGATCATTGGGAGCTTTTAGCAAACACCTGGTGGAAATACTCTATTGGTGAGATGTATAGTAAGGTGACTAAAGTTTTAGGTATGAAGCCACTAGAACATGAATATAAAGTAATGGGTCTTGCTGCATATAGTTCTAAGAAATACTTTCAAGAGAGTAAAACAAAAATATTTGAAGGATTGTTTTGGTTGGATAATTTAGAGTTTAGATCTAAAATTCCTTCTCATATGTTTGATCATTATTTAGAAAAAAATATTCCATACCATAGATTTGATAATATTGCTGGTGCTTTGCAAGATCTACTTGAAGAGAAAGTATTGGAGTGGATAAAAAAAGCAATAACAATGACTGGTATCAAAACCATCTATACTGGTGGCGGTGTTTTTATGAATGTAAAGCTTAATAAAAAAATACAAGAGTTAGATGAAGTTGAGAATGTTTTTTTTATGCCAAGTTGTGGTGATGAAAGTACACCAATAGGAGCTGCATATTATTTAAATAAAAAATATTCAACCAGTTCAAAACCTTTCAAAAATATATATTTTGGTATAAGTTATTCAAATGAAGACATAGAAGCTTTTATAAAAGAGAAAAGATTAGATGAAAAATTTGCTATTGAATATTATAAGAACATTGAAAAAAAGATCGCTGAATTATTAGCTGAATATAAAATAGTAGCACGATTTAAAAATAGATGTGAATGGGGTGCAAGAAGTTTAGGTAACAGAGCTATACTTGGAAGACCTGACAAAATGGAGACTTTTTTTGAAATTAATGATAGGATAAAACAGAGAGATTTTTGGATGCCTTTTGCACCTACTATGTTAGATAAATATGCTTCGCTTTATCTTTCTAATACTAAAAAGATAGAAGCTCCTTATATGATCACTGCTTTTGATTCAACATCTTTAGGAAGAGAAAAGTTTCAAGCTGCTCTGCACCAGAGAGATAAAACTTTGAGGACTCAAATACTTAAAGAGGAATTTAATCCAAAATATTATAAATTATTGGAATATTTTTATGACTTAACAGGAGTAGGTGGAGTTTTAAATACAAGTTTTAATCTTCATGGTTATCCTCTAGTAGCTATTCCTAAACAGGCTTTGTTTACCATCGAAAACTCAGATTTAGAGTATCTTGCTATTGAGAATTACTTATTAAGGAAAATAAAATGACAAAATTACATTTAGGTTGTGGAAAAACATACTACCCCCATATGGATAAAGAAAATGGTAAATTATTAAGTTTAAATATTGAGGCAATAAAGTAAAAATTACAATGAAATTGAGTATATTATTTTCAAGTTATGCACAAGCTTATGATATATGGCATATTACAGAATATTTTTTCAATAAATACTGGAAAGATTGCCCTTTTGAGATATTTTTGGGAGCAAATGGTGAAAATAAAAAAGAATATTGCCCAAAAAATTGGTGCTATATAAACAGAGGAGAAGATAAGAGTTTTTCGCAAAGTCTATTATCTTATTTGGAGGATATAGAAGTTAGTTATTTTATCTTGATGCTTGATGATTTTATTTTATTGGATAGAGTAGATATTATAAACATAGAAAAAGCTTTTGATTTTATAGAAAAAAACAGCGGTGTTTATCTAAGGCTAGTTCCAAATCCTAAAGGAGATAAAAAAATTAATAAAGATTTTTCTATGATAGATGTAGATTCAAGTGTTCCTTATATAACATCTCTTCAAATGGCTATATGGAAAAAAGATTTTTTAATAGAACTATTAAAATATGATTTTTCTCCATGGGAGTTTGAAACCAAAGCTGGTAAAACGAAAGAGGCTTTAAAAAATAGCAAAAGTTTTTTTGTTACAAATAAGCCTTTTATAAAGTATACACATTATGTTGAAAAAGGTAGATTTTATCCATTTATTAAAGAAGTTTTAGAAAAAGAAAAGCTAAAATTAAAATCAACAAGAGAATTTTGGACTAAAGATGAATTGAAAAAAATTAGTAATTTAAGATTAAAAGATAGTATTAGAAATTTAATTCCAAATAAATATATAAATAAAATTAGAAAAATAATAGGTAAAGAGGTTTTATGAAATTAGTCTTATCCATCCGTTCACTTGATATTGGTGGAGCTGAGAGACAATTTATAGAATTGGTTAAACATATAGATAAAACACAGTTTGGTATACTAGTTGTTACTATGTATGGTGGAGTTCAAGAAGATATCTTAAAAGAGATTCCAAATATAAAGTATATAAATTTAAATAAAAAAGGAAGATATGATTTTTTTCAATTTTATAAAAATTATAAAAAGGTTTTAAAAGAGTTTAACCCAGATGTCATTTATTCATTTTTAGTGGAGATGAATCTGTTTTCTTACTGGTGTAAACCCAAAAATACCAAACTTATTTGGGGATTTCGTGCTTCAAATATGGATTTTAAAAAATATGGAAAACTTCCCCAAATTTTGTTTTGGCTACAAAAAGTATACTCAAAAAAAGTAGATAAGATTATATCTAACTCAAATGAAAGCATAAAATTTCATAAAAATAGTGGCTTTAATATGCAAAAAGCAGTAGTTGTGCACAATGGCATAGATACTAATAGATTTAAAAAAGATAAAACAAAAAGGAAAGAGTTTAGAAAAAAATATAATCTAAAAGAGGATGATATTGCCATAGGGATAGTAGCTAGAATTGATTATATGAAAGGATATACTATATTTAGCAGGGTTGCTAAAAAGATTTTAGAAAAATATGATAAGATATATTTTTTTAGCATTGGCAGTGGAGATAAAAAGATAAAAGAGGAGTGCAAAGAGATACTTGGAAAAGATAGTGATACAAGATTTATTTGGCTTGGAAAGCAAACAAATGTAGAAGAGTTTTATAGTATGTTTGATATATCTTCTTCTTCTTCTTCTTTTGGTGAAGGATTTAGTAACTCAATTGCTGAGGCAATGAGTTGTGAGGTTGCTTGTGTAGTAACTGATGTTGGAGATAGCAGAGTGATTGTAGGAGATATTGGGGTGATTGTGAAGCCAAATGATGTGGATAGTTTGTATGATGGTATTTTAAAAATAATAAATAGTGATTATAAAGAATTGGGTAAACAAAGTAGAAATAGAATAATAGATAATTTTTCTATAAAAAAAATGGTAGAAAATACAAGAAAGGTATTTGATGAATTGGAAAGATGAAATAACAAGTGAAAATAGATTTGAATTTGGTAAAAATTAAACAACTTTTAAAAAAATTTTCATACGATAAGATATTTGATGATTTTTATCTTATAGGGGGAACTGCTTTAAGTTTCGATCTAGGGCATAGAGTCTCTTATGATATAGATTTTATGAGTGATAAAAAATTGAATGAAAATTTATTAAATAGGCTTATTGTAATATATGATGCAAAATTTATACCAGATATAAATGAAGTAGCTTTTAGAATAAATACTGGGGAAGATTTGAGAAAATATAAAATGCAATTTGTAATAGACAATATAAAAATAAAGTTTTTTTACCCTAATGACTCTTTAAGAAATGAAATTTTAAATAAATATAAAAATAAAAGCGAAATGTTTTTTGGTATTAAAAAACTTCCATTAAAAGCTATATCTGAATTTAAACTTATAGCATTATTTAATAGATATAAAATACGAGATCTTTTTGATGTGTACTATCTGTTTTATAAAGATCTGATTTCGTGTGAAGATATCGATAGATTTTTGAGTATAAAGTTTTATAAAACATTTGTGGAGTTTTTGGATAGTTTCAAGGATGATGGAAGCGAAAGTTTAGATTTTTTAGATAATCAAGAATTTTCTTATATTAAAAGAAATAAAACAGATACAATAAAGCAACTTTTTAAAGAGGAATATATCAAAAGATGTATGTAACATTTTATCCAGATGAGTTTTTTGCAAATTATTTTTGGAGCATAAAGGCTGGAAGTAAAATAAAAGAGGATGTTTTTGTAAAAACATATTTGAGTAATTATTTTACATTTAAAGATTTTGTAAAAATTTATAAAATGGTAGGAAAAAATAAGTTGCTTAAATATGCAAAAGAGATAAAATTGGAAGATAGGGTAGAATATCTTATTGGCGAAATTGAAAAATATACTTAAATTTTTTGATTTGTAGTAAGGATATAAAGATATAAATAGGAGACAATATGTGTGCAATAGTCGAGTTTAATAATAAAAACACTTATCTTTTAAAAGAGATGACAAAAAGCATAAACCATCGCTTTTCTATAAAAAAATGGTAAAAAAACAAAAAAGGTATTTGATGAATTGGAAAGATGAAATAATAAGTGGCAATAGGTTTGAATTTGGTAAAAATTGGAAAAATTTTCTAAATAATTTAGATGATGAACAAATAGAAAATGCAAAAAATAAACTTTCAAAATGGCTTGGAGATATAAATGGAAAAACTTTCTTAGATATTGGCAGTGGAAGTGGACTCCATAGTTTAGCTGCAAGAATGTTAGGAGCAAAAGTATACAGCTTTGATTATGATAAACAAAGTGTTGAATGTACAAAATATTTAAAAAATAAATACTTTTCAAATGACAAAGATTGGATTATAGAACAAGGTAGTGTTCTTGATAAAGAATATTTAACAAAACTAGGCACATTTGATATTGTATATAGCTGGGGTGTTTTACATCATACTGGAGATATGTGGCTTGCATTGGAAAATATAATACCAAATGTAAAAGATAATGGCAAATTATTTATTGCTATATATAATACTCAAGTTTATTGGACAAAATATTGGACATTTGTAAAAAAAACTTATAATAAATATT
This sequence comes from Peltospira delicata, assembly GCA_034780715.1. Taxonomy (NCBI): domain Eukaryota; kingdom Metazoa; phylum Mollusca; class Gastropoda; order Neomphalida; family Peltospiridae; genus Peltospira; species Peltospira delicata. Next base: position 6,088 of record JAVCKW010179885.1, on the reverse strand, counting down.
TATTTATGAAATATTTCTGGAATATATTTTATATTTTTTTTAATACTTCAAAAGGTATTATAAAAGATATGGTTCTTTTAAAAAATCCTTTACAAAGATATAAAGATTATAAAAAAAATAGAGGAATGAGTATATATTATGATTTATTTGATTGGTTAGGAGGCTATCCTTTTGAAACAGCAAAACCAGAAGAGGTTTTTAAATTCTATCATAAAAATAATTTTATTTTAAAGAGCCTTTATACTGCTGGTGGCGGGATAGGATGTAATGAGTTTATGTTTATTAAAATTAAATAAGACATCATATGTGTGGCATAATAGGTTTTAATAATAAAAATAATCATCTTTTAAAAGAGATGCTAAAAAGCATAAACCATCGTGGGCCAGATGATAACGGCAGTTACACAGATGAGAATGTTAGCTTAGGACATGTAAGACTCTCCATACTTGATTTAAGTAATGCTGGGCATCAGCCAAATAGTCTAAATAGTCTATACAATGGGTTAGCAAAAATAATAAATAGTGATTATAAAGAATTAGGTAAAAAAAGCAGAAATAGAATAATAGATAATTTTTCTATAAAAACTATGGTAAAGAATACGGAAAATGAGATTAACAACTTATGAAATAAAAATGATAAAAAAAGCTTTTAAAGAAACTTTTGCAGAGGGTCAAATTTATCTTTTTGGAAGTCGTGTAGATGATACAAAAAAAGGTGGTGATATTGATTTGTATATAATACCAAAAGATAAAGGTATGACGACAGATGATAAAAGTAATTTTTTGATAAAATTGTATGAATATATAGGCGAACAAAAAATTGATATCATACTTGAAAAAGATAAAAATAGACCTATAGAGCAAGAAGCATTAAAGTATGGAGTAAATTTAATGGATAATAAAATAATGTTACAAAAGTATCTAAATGAATGTAAAAAACATAAAATTAGAATAGAAAAATCTCATAATAAGTTAGATGGGGTATTTCCATTATCTGCTTTAAGATATGAGCAATTGAGTGATGAAGAAATAGAAGCAATAGATCAATATCTTTTTAGATTTTCAAAATTACAAGATACTTTAGGAGAAAGAGTTTTTAAATTAATAGCGAGTGAATATGTAGAAGATATTAATAAATTAACTTTTTTAGATATTTTAAATAAATTAGAACAAATAGAGTTAGTAGATGCAAATATTTGGAAAAAATTAAGAAATATAAGAAATGATATATCTCATCAATATGATGATGAGTCCGAAGAGATGGCGGAAGTGTTAAATAGTATATTTGCTTATAAAGATGAATTATTGAAAATTTATGACAATATTTATAATTTTATATTATTAGATAAAAAGAAAGAATAATTATGTGTGGGATAGCAGGCTTTAATAATAAAAATAGTCATCTTTTAAAAGAGATGCTAAAAAGTATAAAACATCGTGGGCCAGATGATAATGGAATATATGAAGATGAATCATTTTCACTGGGACATGTAAGACTTTCTATACTCGATTTAAGTAATGCTGGGCATCAGCCAATGAGTTTTGAAAATCTAGTAATGGTATATAATGGTGAAGTATATAATTTTAAAGATATAAAAAAAGAGCTTATCTCTTTTGGGTATGCTTTTAGCTCAAATAGTGATAGCGAAGTTGTGCTAAAAGCTTATCATAAATGGGGTATAAAAGCTGTAGATAAATTTAGAGGTATGTTTGCAATTGCTATTTATAACAGACAAGAAAAAACTATAACTTTAATAAGAGATAGAGTAGGGGTAAAGCCTCTTTATTACTATTTTGATGGTAGTGATTTTGTTTTTGCAAGTGAATTAAAACCCATTATGAAATATAAATCAAATTTAAATATAAATAAAAATGCTCTTTATGAATTTTTTCAATTTGGTTACATCTCTTCAAATCTCTCTATTTTTAAAAACTGTTTTAAGCTCCAAGCTGGTCATTATGGTGTATTTGATTTAAAAAATAAAAGTTTTAAAACTAAAGAGTATTGGTCTATATTGTCATTTTTTAATAAGCCTAAATTTAAAAAAAGTGAAGAAGAATTAGTAGATGAACTAGAGCAATTACTAATAGATTCATTTAAACTTAGAATGGTATCTGATGTTGCTGTTGGAGTATTTTTAAGTGGTGGGGTAGATAGTAGTATTGTAGCAGCCATTTTACAAAAACATCATGGAAATATTCACACATTTACCATAGGATTTAAAGAAGCAAAATACAATGAAGCTACATATGCCAAGGAAGTTGCAAAACATATAGGCTCAATTCATACAGAAAAGTTTTTAGATAGTAAAAAAGCAAAAGAGATACTTGATGATTTTGTAGATATATATGATGAGCCATTTGGCGATAGTAGTGGTATACCTACCACTTTAGTTTCTCAAATAGCAAAAGATAGTGGTATTAAAGTAGTTCTTAGTGCTGATGGTGGTGATGAGATATTTTGTGGGTATGAGAGGTATTGGCTAAGTTATAGCATAGGTAAAAAAATACTTTTTTTACCAAAAATAATTAGAAAATTGTTACTCTTTTTTATGGATATTGTAGGAGCAGAAAATGCCTCAAAAGTTTTTAAAATCAAAAATTTTGAGCATAAATTCAATCAATTAAGCGAAATGCTTAAAAATGATAATTGGCAAAAGATTTATGAAAATATAATTCATAACTCAAAAAACTATGAAATAAAAAAGTTATTAAATATTGTGCAAAATATTGATGAAAAAAGTTTTGTTATTGGAGAAAAAGAGCATCCTATGCAAGGTATGATGCTGTGGGATTATCATAGATATATGGTTGATGATATATTAACAAAAGTAGATCGTGCTAGTATGAGTGTAAGTATTGAAGCAAGAGAGCCACTACTTGATCATAAAATTGCAGAATTTATGGCTCAGGTTCCATTTGAGTATAAATACAAAGATGGCACAAGTAAATATCTGCTTAAAAAAGTATTGGAAAAATATATACCAAAAAAGATGATAGATAGACCTAAGATGGGTTTTGGTATTCCTATGTTTGAATGGTTTAAAAAAGATTTAAAAAAACTTTTTGAAAAGAATCTTACAGAAGAAAAACTAAATATACATAAATTATTAAATATAGATTATATAAACAAAGAATATACAAAATTTAAAAATAATAAAACATTAAATATAAATAAATTATGGTTTATACTTGTTTTTGAGTTATGGTATGAAAAATATATGAAAAAAAATTAATGTAAATAGTATAATATCCCCACAAAAATTGACCAATTTAAAAAAGTTTTCTATTTTAAAAATGATAAAACAGAGAAAAAATAGGAGATAAAATGAGCAAATGCAGTTTTGCATAAAGGAGGAGATGAAATTTCGCACGGAAGATGACCAAAATAAGACAATTTAGTGCAGAGTTAAAGCTAAAATTTTACAATTGTAGCACCAATACCACCCATATTTGCTGGGGCATTATAAAAACTAGTTACTTTTGGATGATTTTTTAAAAAATCTTTTGTTAATCTTGATAATATTCCACTACCGACACCGTGAATAACTAATACCTCGCTAAATCCATTTACCAAAGAGTCTGATAAAAACATATCCAATTTTTCCATAGCTTCTTCACCTCTTAATCCGTGTAGATTTATTGTAGTTGTGGAACTATTTTTATGAATTGTTGATATTTTGGGTTTTTTGGATTTTTTAGGTTTATCTATTTTAATAAGTTCATTTGATTTTACAATAGCTTTATTGCCATTACTTAACTGTATAAATATTTTATTGTTAGAATTTATTGATACAATTTCACCATTTAAACCAAAATATTTTACACAATCGCCTACCTTAAATTCTTGCAAATTGTGCTTTTTTTCTAAAGGTTTTATAGAATTTTTTATCACAAAAGCTTTATTTAACTGTTTGTGAGCCAATTTGGTATTTACATTTATAGCCTTTTTTGCTTCACTTATAGCTTTTTGATATCTCTCTTCAAGTTGTTTTGTTTTGTTTATTAAATTATTTTCTAATATTTCATACTTTTTTTGTAATCTATCTTTTTGTTCTTGTATCTCTTTTTCTTTTTGCTCTATCTGTTTGCTTTTTTGCTGTAAATTACTTTTTAAATCAACCACTTTTTGTAGCAAAAGCTCAATATTCTTTTCTTCATTTGTTATATTTTTAGATGCATTTGCTATTATAAAATTTGGTATATTATATCTAATAGCAGTCTCAAATGCATAACTTTTTCCTATACTGTTTGGTAAAAATGTATATGTTGGAAGTCTATTTTTTTCATCATATACAGCCGATAATAGCTCTACTTCCTTATCATCTGCCAACATTTTTGCCAATTTTTTATGATGGGTTGTAATTACTATTTTTATATCTTTATTTTTTAACTCTTTGAGTATAGCATCAAATAAAAGTGCTGCTTCTTCACTATCGGTGCCTATTTCTATCTCATCAACTCCAACAGCTATTGAGTTTTTATTAAATAATTTAGCAAACTCCACCATCCTGCCAGCAAATGTAGATATATTATTAGATACATTTTGAGGGTCATCTATTATTGGAATAATATCTAAAAAATTTGGAACAATTGATGATTTATCTATATTCATCGGGATTAAATTTTTACTAAGTATAAGAACTGATAGTATAGATTTAAGCACCATGGTTTTTCCACCTGCATTTACCCCTGTAATTAGTAATATTTTTTTATTAAATTCTATGGTTATTGGTTTTGGATTATTTATAGCTGGATGAGAGTATGAGATGATTTTAAATTCTCTATTATTATTTGGAACTATAAAGTTATAATTATTTTCTTTTGCAAACCTAACTCTAGCTTGATAATTATCAAATTTATCAAATGAGCTATTAATAAAAGATATAAAGTGAATATAATTATTAAAAATAGTAGATATATCTTTACATATTTTATATATAATCTCATTTTTTTTATCGAATAATTTTGCTTTTTTATTTTTTAGATTTGATATCTGATTTGGAACTATATAAAAAAACCCAGCTCTACTTCTAGCTACTATTTTTGCATCTATAATATTACTGTAACCACTACTTACCAATATAGTCTCTTCTTCATTTATATAGTGTATTTGAAAACTTTGCAAATAACCTCTAAGGTTATTATTTGATAATATTTTATTAAATTTATAACTTATCTGGTTATTTATATTTTTTAGTTCAATGTTTACTTTATCTAGTTCTTTATTGTTTATAATATTAAAATCTCTATCAAAATTATTAGAAATATCTATAATAGTTTGTGGTATATTTATATCATTTAGCCAATTTTTTATTGTACTATCAAATGATATTTTTTTTAAATATATAAAATATCTAATGATTTTAACAAACTCTATAATCTGATCTAGTTTTAATATAGACATCTTTTTTAATAAAGCTATCTCTAAATCTAAATTTTTTATATCTGGTGGTTTTTGAAATTGTATGTTTTCTAGCTCTTTTTGTAAAGTATATACATCCTCTATATTTAATACAGCTTCTACTTCACCAAAGCTTTTATTTGCGGCTTTACGCATGATAGTTAACTCTTCTTCTTCAGAGTTATGTTGCACCACTATTTTCATCATAAATCTATCGAGTTGTGCTTCAGGCAGGGCATATACCCCCTCTTGCTCTATGGGGTTTTGGGTTGCCATGACTAGAAAAGGACTCTCTAGTTTAAAGGTCTTGTCGCCAATGGTGACTTGACGCTCTTGCATTACCTCCAGCAGAGCAGACTGTACTTTTGCAGGTGCTCTGTTTATCTCATCTGCCAGAAGAAGATGGGTAAAAAGTGGCCCTTTTTTTACAGAGAAGGTATGCTCTT
>JAVCKW010177664.1:0-29737 GCA_034780715.1 Peltospira delicata | reverse complement strand
GATGTTAGCTCGTGCTCCGGAATCTGAAAGTTTGGAGTTTCTGGTGGGGCTTTTTTAATTTATGCGTAGGCTCTAAAGGCCAGCCTTTCACTCATCATTAGCGCAGCTCGAAGGACTCGCCCAATGTCGGCATTCTCACTTCCGTATCGTGCAACTTTCCGGCAAATACTTTCATCGACTTTTCCTCACCATGAATCAGATAAGTGACTGCGGGACTGCCTGTTTTGCCATGCCATGCCAATAACTCGGCCTGATCCGCATGTGCGGAAAATCCACCAATAGTAAAGATTTCTGCATTGACGCTGATTTCCTCACCAAAAATTCTCACCTTTTCAGCGCCGTCGATGATTCGCCGGGCGAGTGTGCCATTGGCCGCATAGCCGACGAAGATAACGCTGTTGCGCTTGTCCCAAAGATTATGTTTCAGATGATGCCGTACCCGGCCGCCGGTACACATACCGGAACCCGCCATGATCACAGCGCCGCCATCGATATTGTTGATGGCAATCGACTCTGCCGTTTCCCGTGTAAAATGCAGACCCGGCAGGGAGAACGGGTCTTTCCCATCCCGGCTGATTTCCAACGCTTCGGTATCAAAACACTCGGGATGCCGTTCGAAGATCTGCGTGGCGGAAATGGCCATCGGCGAATCGAGAAAGACATTGAGATAGCGCTGCACCTTGCCATTCTGCGCGCCCTCGCGCAGGTAATAGAGAATTTCCTGCGCTCTTTCCAACGCAAAGGTGGGAATAATGACATTACCGCCCCGATCGATGGTTCGATTGATGGCTTCATACAATTCATCGATTGACGGCTGCAACTGTTTATGCAATCGATCCCCATAGGTCGTCTCCATCACGACAGTATCGATATTGTCCGGTGTCTCGGGATCATGCAGTATTACGCGACCACTGTACCCTACATCACCGGAGAGCAGCAGCCGATGTTTCTCATCACCCTCGGCCAATTCCAGCAAAATACTGGCTGATCCCAGAATATGCCCGGCATCGAAAAACGTAACCTGAATCCCCTCAGCAAGTTGAAAGGGTTTTCGGTAGCCGACATGCCGTCCAAAATAATCGAAGCTGTTGAGCGCATCCAGTGTCGTGTAGAGTGGCTCGACTGGCTTATGATGTTTATGATTACGGCGCTTGGCCCTGCGCTCCTGGTAACGCGCCTCCTCTTCCTGCAGACCCGCTGAATCCAGCAGCACGAGCCGCGCCAGCTCGAACGAAGCAGCAGTGCTGATGATCTCACCGCTAAAACCACGTTTGACCAGCAATGGAATCCGTCCACAGTGATCAAGGTGTGCATGGGTAAGCAGCAGATAGTCGATGGATTCGGGATCAAAACCAAACGGTGCTGCATTTTCCTCGGCCAACTCATGGCCACCCTGATACATGCCGCAATCGATTAAAATGCGCTTGCCGCCACATTCAACCATGTGGCAGGAGCCGGTCACACCCTGATCGGCGCCGTGGAACGAAATTTTCATAGCAACTCTCCTGACTTTACAACCCGAGCAGGGCCAATTTACGACCGCAATCAATCCTCAATGGGAAACTGATAGGTTTTCTCGGCGTCCGCCCAGCGCATTTTGCTCTTGCAGTCTTCAACTTCTTCGACACCACAATGCAGAATCACGACGAATCTACCATTGTCGATGGCATCATGAAGCTCTTGCAATGACTCCTCGGGAATACCAACACGATGCAGGGCGCTGGCCAGATCAGACAGCGCCGCCGCTCCCGCCATGGCCCCTCCCGTCAGGGCCGCACCTGCCGCCGCTCCCGCCAATGCATCGACAATGGGGCCTGCCGCCAATAGCGTACCAATACCGGGTAGTACAAACATACCCGTTGCACCTGCCAGAAACCCCCACAGTACGCCCCAGAATGCGCCATGCTCACCCCAAACCTTCATCCGCTCACCGGTGTTGGAATAGGTAATCCCCAACATATCATCTCCCGTACCGCCTGCCTTGTGCAGTAGCGATATACGATCTTCGGGGAAATCCTCACCGACCAGTTTTTCTACCAGCGCGGTCGCTTTATCTTGATTGCTGAATACACCGATGGAGAGTTCCATACGCGGCTTGTCTTGGGCTGTCTTCGTTGTTTCAATGTCAGTCATTGCTGTTATCCACCTCTTGTTTGAATTAAACCATCTTATTCATGGTGGCGGTTTAAGCCTATGATCAGTCAATGAAACCAATCACAAACCGTTGGCCGAGCCCTTTCACCCAAGTGGTGAGAGGCTGCAACCTATCACGGCCCTGGCTTGTTCTGGCACGCCTGTGCTTGCTCTTCACTCAAGCTGTAGCTATTGCTGCAACTTTCGCTCCAGAGCGGCGCCAGAGCCCGAGATCCACCACGAATAAGACGGGATTAAACCGGAATCCGAGGCTTAACCACGGGTTCCGGTTAGATAGTTTCCATCCATAATAAACCAGACTTCATATTGCGGATGGTATGGGTGATCATTCATCCTTGTCACGTTACCGTCGATAGATGAGAACTGAAAAACCCGATCTCAGACCCCACCTTGCTTCACTATAGGATGGCATACAGATTTCGGCTGTCACCAATGTGACAGTCTGAAACCTTCCTCTAGGATAGTGTTCCACTGTAGTTTTTGATCCGTGACAGAAAGGGTCTCGGTACTGATTAAGTAGTGATCGTTCCATTACTGACTGACAATTTATGGAGAACTGGCTATGAGCATCGAAATAAACGGCAAGACCATTGCAACTGATGAAGAGGGTTTTCTGATCAATCCCGATGATTGGGATGAGGATGTCGCAAAAGAGTTGGTACGCCAACATGAAGCTGCGGGACATAAACCGGTGACAGATGAGGGTTGGTCATTGATCCGCTATTTTCGCGAATACTACGAAGATCATATGGTGCATCCAACCATGCACAAGATATTGAGAGAGCGTGCAAAAAAAGAAGGTAGGGATTTCCTTACGGAAGAAGCCTTCAGGGATCATCTTTATGAACTATTTCCCCATGGCCCGGTTCGTATGCTCTGCAAACTGGCTGGATTGCCCAATCCCAAGGATGAGGTGGAAACCTGAATGAGGATGTACATCACCTCCCCCGGTAAATCATTATGACACAATCCTCTTACGATATCCTGCGTCCCGATCTGCCCGCCGAACTGGCCGATCTCCACGCCTTGGCATTGGATCTGCGGTGGTCATGGAGCCATGTTGCTGATGATCTCTGGCGTTATATCGACGAAGATTTATGGTATCAAACCCAGAATCCGTGGTTGATGCTGCAGACAGTCAGCCGCGCCCATTTGCAGGCGTTGGCTACCGACAGCCAGTTTCTTGAACTGCTGCAGGCCATGCGCGAGGAGCAACTGACCGCACAGCAGGCCCAAGGGTGGATCGAGCCTTCTTTCCCCGGCCTTGCACCACCGGAGGTTGCCTATTTCAGTATGGAATTCGGTATTTCCGAAGCACTGCCCATCTATTCCGGCGGGTTAGGCGTACTCGCCGGAGACCACCTGAAAAGCAGCGGCGAATCCGGCCTGTCACTGACCGGCATCGGGCTGTTGTATCAGCAGGGCTATTTTCGACAGGGGCTGGATGCTGAAGGCCATCAACTGGCCTTTTTCCCCTACAACGATCCGACCCAGCTCCCTGTTATTCCCGCTCGCGACGAAGAAGGAGAATGGCTGCAGGTCAGCGTTTCCTTTCCCGGGCGCGATGTCATATTGCGACTGTGGAAAGCGCAGATAGGGCGTATCGAACTGATCCTGCTGGACAGCAACACACCACTGAATACCCCGGCTGATCGCGGTATTACCAGCGAACTCTATGGCGGCGGTTCTGAAATGCGGTTGCAGCAGGAAATCGTGCTGGGCGTCGGCGGCTATCGGGCTGTTCGCGCCTTGAATATTACTCCCGATGTCTGTCATCTCAACGAAGGGCATGCGGCCTTTGTCGTGCTGGAGCGTGCCCGGGAATTCATGTCGCAGGCAAAATGCAGCTTTGAAGTGGCGCTGACCGCTACACGCGCAGGCAACCTGTTTACCACACATACTCCGGTCGATGCAGGATTTGATCGTTTTACGCCCGCACTGTTCTGTCAGTACATGAAACACTACGCTGCAGAGTTGCAACTCGACTGCCAATCCCTGCTCCATCTCGGCCGCTTCACCGACGATAATGAGCAAGCATTGTTCAATATGGCCCTGCTCGCCACCCACGGCAGTGCGGCCGTCAATGCCGTCAGCCGATTGCACCAAAGTGTCAGCCAGCGTCTGTTTCGTCACCTCTATCCACGCTGGCCGCTGACCGAGGTTCCAGTGGATCATATTACCAACGGCATTCATGTCCCGACCTGGGATTCAGAAATTGCCGATGATATGTGGACCCGTTATTGCGGCAAGGAGCGGTGGCACAAACCGAGAAATGATCTGGAACAAATCGTCCAGGGGATCGATGACAAGACCCTCTGGGATATGCGCACCCGCAACCGCATGACATTGATTAACTGGTTGCGCAAGCGGCTGACCTGTCAGCAGTCGCTCGGCTACCTTCCCAATGAGCAGCCACGCGACTTCGATCAGATACTTGATCCCAATGCTCTGACACTGGGCTTCGCCCGCCGTTTTGCCACCTATAAACGCCCCAATCTGCTGTTGCAGGATCGTGACCGGCTGGCGCAACTGTTAACCATGAGCGACAAGCCCGTCCAGCTCGTGATTGCTGGCAAGGCGCATCCCCGCGATCTGGAAGGCCAGGAGATGATCCGCCAGTGGATAGCGTTCATTCGCGATTACCGCATGCAAGCGCGAGTGATCTTTGTCGTCGATTATGACCTCACCGTATCAAAGCACCTCGTACAGGGGGTCGATCTGTGGATCAATACGCCACGCCGCCCGTGGGAAGCCAGCGGCACCAGCGGGATGAAGGTCCTGGTCAATGGCGGTATCAATCTGTCCGAGCTCGATGGCTGGTGGGCCGAAGCGTGGTCACCCCAGGTGGGCTATAAACTTGGAGATGGCCGGGAGCATGGCCCGGAACACGACAGGGCGGAAGCCTTAGAATTGTACGAACTACTGGAGCGGCGTGTCATTCCTGAGTTCTACAACCGCGATGAACAAGGGATTCCCGTTGGCTGGGTGTCGCTCATCCGTGAAAGTATGGCGCAATTGACCCCGGTATTTTCCACCAACCGGATGGTGCAAGAGTACTACCGAAAATACTACGAACCGCTAACGGAGGCCTATCAGCACCGTATCGCGGATAGTGGACGGCGGGCACAGGAGATCTGTCATTGGCAGGCGAAACTCGAAACCCATTGGGAGGCCATCCACCTCGGAAATATCGAGGCGATAAAAGAGAACGATCAGCTCATTTTTACGGCGCAAGTCTATCTGGATGACCTCAGCCCGGCCGATGTCGAAGTGCAACTCTATGCCGACAGCCGTGCAGACAGCCCGGGTTTTTGCGAAACGATGGAAAGAGTCGAGGCACTCAGCGGCGCCATCAATGGTTTTCGCTATCGCACCAGCACTAAAACAGACCGCCCGCAAAATGACTTTACCATCCGTGTCATTCCTCACCATCCTGAAGTCGAGATACCGTTGGAAAGCAGTCACATTCTGTGGCAAAAATAGTGTTTTCTCTTGATTTGTCCCAGCCAGATCCCGGGCTTTATAAATCCGGGATCTGGAACCCATCCGTCTTACCCTATGCAGTTAACAGTAAACGGCAAGTTCTCCCAACACGCTGCGGGTCAATTTTCCCGAAAGCGGTGTTTAATTAGTTCTCGTCCAGAAACAGGCATCTGCTGGATGCCATAAGTAACGGTCATCCCCTTGATAAAACGCTAGTCTTGGCCCAATTTATTGGTGTAGTACTCTGTCCTCAACATTTCTTCAAGGGTTTAACATGCAGAACGTTCATCCCGATCATTTGCAGACCATGGCAGTACGCGGGCTGACCCAAGCCGAGGCGGCAGCCCGCAGAAAAAAATATGGACCCAACAAAATCGAGGCCAAGGAAAAGAGTTGGTGGATGCGGCTGGCGCAGCGCTTCTGGGGACCAATTCCATGGATGATCGAGATTGCCGCAGTGCTTTCCGCATCGGTGCAGCGTTGGGAGGATTTCACCATCATAATGGTGATGTTGCTGGTCAATGCGTTTGTCGATTTCTATCAGGAATCCAAGGCGCTCAATGCAATCGAGGTGTTGAAACAGAAGCTGGCGTTACGCACCCTGGTTAAGCGCGAAGGAAAATGGCGGGAAATGGATGCCGCCGAGCTGGTTCCCGGCGATATCGTCAAACTCAGGATCGGCGATGTGGTACCCGCCGACGTTACTCTGTTGGGAGAGGGTGACTTCCTGCAACTCGACCAATCCGCCCTGACCGGGGAGTCCTTACCGGTGAATAAAAAGCCTGGTGAACACGCCTGGGCCAACACCACCGTGAAACAGGGCGAAATGGTAGCGATGGTCACCGGCACGGGAATTCATACACGCTTTGGCCAGACCGTCGGACTGGTTGCAAAAGCCGAGCTGGAAGGCCGCAGCCATTTCAAGCAGATGGTAATACGGGTTGGCAACTTCCTCATTGCGCTGACGCTGGTGGTGATCGCTATTATCGTAATGCTCGGCATTCACCGCCAGGAAAGCATTACCGAGCTGCTGATTTTCTCACTGGTGCTGACCATTTCCGCGATTCCGGTCGCCATGCCGGCGGTACTGACCGTGACCATGGCCATCGGCGCCATGTCGCTGGCCAAAAAACAGGCCATTGTCAGCCGCCTCGACGCTATCGAGGAATTGGCCGGCATGGATATTCTCTGTTCCGACAAGACCGGTACGCTGACGCAAAACCGCATGACGACGGCGGAGCCCTATATGCAAGCGGGCTATACGGCTGAGGATCTCTACTTTTACGCCGCACTGGCCAGCCAGACGATCAATAATGACCCTATTGAGGAGCCGATTTTCAAGGAAGCCAAACGGCTCAATCTCGATGCCAGACTCAGCCGCTACACGCTGCTGAAATTTATTCCCTTCGATCCCGTCAACAAGCGCACCGAAGCGATTCTGGAAGATCCTGATGGCAAACAGCTGGTGGCTGCCAAGGGTGCGCCGCAGGTGATTATCGAACTCTGCCACAATCATGAATTCGATAAGGAGAAGGCCTACCATCACGTCGAAGCCTTTGCCGAAAAGGGTTTCAGGACGCTCGGCGTCACCTATAAAAAACCTGGAGAAAAAGACTACACCTTCGTCGGTCTGATCCCGCTGTTCGATCCACCGCGTGAAGACTCCAGAGAAACCATTGCCGAGGCCCGGAAGCAGGGGGTCGAAACCAAGATGATCACTGGCGATAATCTGGCGGTTGCGAAATATATCGCAAACCTGCTGGATATCGGCGACAACATTGAAAATGTGCGCGAGCTGCAGGGTGAGAGCACGGAGGAGTATATTATCCTTGCCCGTGTGCTGTCCCGGGCAATGGTGAAAACGCTGAAGGAAGACCTGCCCGACGAACAAGTTGCAGCGACCGTCGAGCGGATCGTCAAGCAGGTACAGAAGGAACTCGCCACCACCGCGCTGCCACAAGGGTCGATCAAAAAACACGAGTCGGAGATCATCGCGCAGATCGAAAAAGCCAATGGGTTCGCCCAGGTCTATCCCGAAGATAAATACTTCATTGTTGATGAACTGCAAAAAGCCGACCACATCGTCGGCATGACCGGTGATGGCGTCAATGATGCGCCTGCACTGAAAAAGGCCGATGCCGGTATTGCTGTGAGTGGCGCCACCGATGCGGCGCGCGCCGCCGCTGATATCGTGCTGATGGCCCCCGGCCTTGGTGTCATCCTCGATGCCATCAAGGAAGCGCGTATTACCTTTGAACGGATGCAGAGTTATACGATCTATCGCATCGCGGAGACCATAAGGATCATCTTCTTCATGGGACTGGCCATCGGCGTCTTCCAGTTCTATCCGGTGACCGCCATCATGATTATCGTGCTGGCCCTGCTCAACGATATTCCCATTCTCGCCATCGCCTACGACAACACCCGCATGCGGCAAAATCCGGTGCGTTGGGACATGCACCAGGTACTGGTCATGGCGGGTTGGCTGGGGACTGCGGGTGTTCTTTCCTCGTTTTTGCTGTTCTACATCGTCATGGTGTACATGAACCAGCCGCTGGAGTTCGTGCAGGCGGCCTTCTTTGCCAAACTGGTGGTCGCGGGACATGGCACTATCTTCAACACCCGTATCGATGACTGGTTCTTCAAGCGTCCCTACCCTTCCTGGATTCTGGTCACTGCCAGCCTGGTCAGTGCTGCGCTGGGTACGGTGATTGCCGTCTACGGTTTCGACCTGATGACCCCTATTGGCTGGAAATGGGCTATCGGTGTCTGGATCTACGCACTGTGCTGGTTCGTATTCAATGACATCGTGAAGGTACAGGTATTGCGCTACTACCGGAAAAAGAAAGGGGTGACATTGATGATCTGACAGGAGCCTGCCCAGGGCGCGAGGGAAAAACTCACGGTCAAACGTCGAGTGATTCACACTCGGGGGTGTAACAAAGTATTACAATACGGCTATCATACAGAATATTGTTGGCGGCTCGCTCGATTTACCGGGCTGATGCCAACACAGAGGCGGCTATTGAACAGTTGCCCCGATTCCAATTCCAGTGGAGGTACTCGTGAAACCCGCTCGCCATGCCCGCTTTCAATATCCGCTCCTGCTTGCTTTGGTGGCAACGCTTTCAGCCTGTACCAGTGCTACCGATACCAACAGTGAGCCCACTTTTACCAGCCTTTGGAACAGCACTTTCAGTAGCTGTGGCGTGAACTGCCACGAGCCGGGCGCCAGCGACGGTACGGAAAACGGCCCGGACCTACGCACCAAGGCCGGCTTCTACGCCAATCTCGTCAACAAGAGCGTCAATGGCGACTATCCCACCTGGGCTAGCTTCAAGAGCGGCGATTGCAACAATATCAAGTTCATCGCGCCCGGGAATGCAGCCCGCTCCACCGTGGTCACCAGCCTGGTCGAGAGCTTTTCGATCAACCAGACTGACTGCACCAGCTCCTACAATCTGCATGAGGTCAACAAGGTAACGATTTCGGACAAGCAAACCATCGATGCATTGGTAAACTGGATCAATGCAGGCGCAAAAAACAATTAGGAGCAAACCTGACCCAACGGCCGCGGCGGCTGCTCAAACCAAGCGGAGAGGTTTGCTGAGCCGCATCGTGCTGGCAACCGGGTCTGCGCTATTCTTCCTGCTGATGCTGCTGATTGCAGCCTATTTTGCGTTACGCTCCCCCTGGTTCTACGAAAAGCTCCAGCCGGAACTGATTGCCCGACTGCAACCCCTCGGCATCACCCTGGATGATCCCGGCTCTTTACGGCTCGACCTGTTGCGCGCTGTATCGCTGCGCAATGCAAAGATACACTGGCATGATGATGAGCTGGGCGATGCCGATCTGACTGTGGGGGCATTCGATTTTAACTATGCCCTGGCTCCCTTGCTGAAAGGGCAGGTCATCATTGAAAACCTGTCGCTGCAGGATGTTCAGGTCACGGCGCGAATTCAGTCGAAGCCCTCTGCAGAGGAGCCTGCATCCACCGCGCCGATGACCTTGGCGCAACTGGAGACCTTGCTGACATCCCCCCCTCTTCCGCTCACGGTAAAACAGGTCAGACTGGATAATATTCAACTCGATCTCCGGGTGGATGACGGGCGGCAGTGGCAGCGGCTTCGCGGCCGTATCAAACATGCCGGTGGCCAGACCCAGTGGCAACCCGAACGATTGCAGGGCCGGTTAGGGCTGATGGTGGATCAACCCTGGATGCTGGCTCGTGGCGATGCCAGGCAATCGCAATCAGTGCAATTTATCCCCACACTCAACAGCGATTTGCAGTGGAATCTGGCCATGCCGGACCAAGCCTGGCAACTACAAAACTTCACAATGGATAACAGCTTGCTGCTGCAGCAGGTGGAGGTCAGTCAGACCCGTGATAAAGAGCGAACGCTGCTGGGTAAAGTCGGTATGCTCGACATAAACCTCACCGGCCACTCCCAAAGTGTGAATACGACTACCGGACAGCGCGGTCTTGCCGGACTTTTCCCCCTCGACCTTAACACCCAGCTCGACACCAAAACGACCGACCTCACGCTGACAGGATTCCAACAGGATGACCTGAAACTCGATGTTCTCGCCGATCAGCAGCTGGCGCTCGACCTCAAGGGCAACCTCCAGCCTTTTGATGCCTCAGCGCCGCCATTGACATTGACCACCGCACAGACCTTAACGATTAAAAAACTTGAAGCAGATTATCAGGGGCAACAGGCTTCGATACGGGATCTCGACCTCAAGATAGACAGCAGCAGCGATGCGCCATGGCGTGAGGAGATGGCCCTGCCGCTCAGCTTTAAAGTCGATCTCGATGGGAAGGCCAAATCCGTTCGCTGGGCGCAGCGGGCAGAGGGCGATGAGGGAACAGCACTCTCAGCCAATATGGCGCCCAAACTGAAGTTTTCCGCAGCGGGCATCATCCGTTCCTTTGATGACTTACTCCAGACTTTGACCCTGCATTTTGAGCCCGAAATCACGGCATCACAATTGGCCGTCCGGCTTGGCGAAGGTAGGAAAGCGGAGCGCTATCGGGCGGACATGCAATCACTGGCCGCAATCGGGGATTTGAAACAGGGTCAGCTGACACTGACTGCGGATGCGGCCTTGTCCAATGCGCGCATTCCACAACTCCTGCGGAAATTTTCGCTCAACAACCATCTTGATCTGGCGACGGACCTGGAACTCACGCAGCCAACGCTGGCCCTGCAAACAGTGCTGGATAACAGACCCTTGGCTGATATTCAGCTCCAGGCCAAGAACCGGGCCAAAGAACTGTCGCTGCACCATGTTGTAAAGGCCAACCTGACCCACCGCCTGAAGCGGCTGCACGCCGCTGCCAGTGCACTGGATATGAGCGGGGATCTGAAAATAGACTGGGATGGTGACCTGACGTTGCAACATGGTGCGCCATCCCTGCAAACGGCGGATTTCAACAAGCTGGCCACCTGGCCTTTTATGCACCACGGAAATCTTGGCATCACGCAGACGCGCGCTCCACGGAGCCATGACGGCATTCGGCTGACAGCACCGCTAAAAGCCGGCTACAGCCTCAGCACAAAAAACGGCACTGATTTTAAAACCGCACTTCACCTCAGGGTTCCTGGTGTCAAAACCCCGCCGCTGGTAAAAGCGATACCGCTACAAGTCTGGAATCAGGCGGAATTCGACTGGCCATTAAAGCAGGTCAAAACCAATGGCGCCGTCAATATCGCCGGTGACCGGGCCGCCAGTTTCAGGCTGCAGGCGGATAACCGCCCCAAACGACTCGATATCGATTCCCGCTGGTCGCTGAGTCCCCGGGAAAAATGGAAAAAATACCTGCCACTACTGGCATCGCTGGACAGCGTTGGCGGTATCACCACCGCCCTCTGGCTCAAGGGCAAACTGATACATCCCAATCAGTCCATTCTCGACTTTAGCGCGCAGCAGATCCCCAACATGCGCGCCGGCCTGACGCTGAATACCCACATTACCCAATCCCCCGGGCAACCCGGTTCCCAGGTGAAACTCGCGGCACCGGTCGATCTCAATCAGTCGCTGGAGTGGTCGGGCGAAAACGCCGAATTGACCGGGCGGTTCAATATTGCATCCGCCCAGGCATCGGGACAGATCGGACTGGAATCCCTGGCCGGTCATTTCAGGGTTGGCGCAAACTCCGGGCTGACCCCCGACGGCGGCACCTTCGAGATTCAAATTACTGATGGCGCGTTGCTGCTGCACGAACAAGGCGGTGATCAAACCATTACCACCAACCTGAAACAGGTGCTGGTGCCACTCAAACTGAAAGTTACCGCAAGGCAGACCGGGGAAAAAATTCTGGTCGATGATTTTCGCTTGCAGACCGGAGGAAATTTCTTTGACCTGCAGGCATCCGGGGAAACCACATTGGATGGGAAAAACGCCCAGATCACCAGCACTGTGACGACACGGCTGCGGCCCGACCTGCTGGTGAACCCCTATCTGAGCGGGGCCGGTTCCGCACAAATACCCTGGCGACTGGTGTTGCTCGACGGCAATCAAATCTCCATCGACGGTAAAATCCGATTCAATGACCTTGATATAACAACCAAACCCCTGCAGCTGCACGGGCTCGACGGCAGCCTGAAAATCGAGGAGGAGCTGCTTTGGAGCGGGAAGCAACTTCAGTACCGCTACCTGGAGGATCCCGATCCTTTTCAGCGGGTGGATTTCACCCGTATCCAACCCTTCCTCGACAACCGTGAAAGCCTGCGGGTATTGAGCATTACGATGGGTGAAAAAAGCCTCGGCCCGGGGCTCGCCAGCCTCCAGTTCAAACAAAATGTCCTGCATTTACAGCAGCTCGACCTCGATCTGTTTGGCGGCCACCTGACCGGCCAGGTCTATCTCGACACCCGCCCCGGCAACTGGAAGGTCGGCCTGCTCAGCCGGATCACCCAGCTCGACCCGCGTCAACTGCTGGCCAAAGACAGCCCCGGCAGGAAGGGCGAATACGCCCCGCTCAGCGCCCGCACCGCGATTGAATTCGATATCCGCCAACGCCTGCTACAGGGGCGGATCGACATCACCAAAATCAGCCGGGATCAACTGTTTCAATTACTTGAAATTATCGATCCCGATTACCAGGACGAACAAATCGCACAGCTAAGATCAGCCCTGCGTATCGCCTATCCGCAAAAACTCAGTGTAGAGATGCATCAGGGCCTCCTTAACCTCGAAGTCAGGGTTTCCGCCCTGCCCGCCCCACTGAAGATACGCGGTTTGCCACTGACGCCACTGATTCAGCACTTTGCCGGTGTGGCGCTGGAGGCGTTGGGAAAAGTGCCACTGGAATAAACAGGCTCCAGTGACTATGACAGAGAAACAAGCGACTGGACCGGTACTGATGATACGCTACAGGTTTGTTAAACTCGATGCTGAACCTGAAAACCGCAGTTGGCTCACGAAAGTATTAATCGTTGCGAAAGTACTGGCACATAAGCCTTGAATAAGCTGACCGTCTTCAAAAAAGGACTTCGCTGCAAAGATGGCGCAAAAGCCGGATGCTGAGGCGTTGTTCCCTGGATTCCGGCCTTCTCCGGAATGACGGGGTGGGGTGAAAGGCTTGGATATTCACTACTGACGCTAAGATCGTACCTGCTAATACTTTCGCAACGATTTATACACGCAAGTCCTTGGCATACTTGGCGAATCACAAAAAACGCTCACCACCAATGAGGTGACCGCGGTTTTTTCTGATTCACCCTGAACACCTATTTTGACCGACATCCAAGAGAGAACACTACGATGAAATGGCTCGCACTCATACTCTTTGCAATCACCCTGCCCGGCTGCGTGACATTGCCGGATGTCTATCTGATCGACCGCCAGACGGTGATGGAGGCGGAAGCTTCCGGTGAATGGCCGCGACTCGAGGATCGGTTTCGCAATCAGGTCCCCAAAAAAGGGCCGACTGATCTGGCCAAAGAGCCATCACAAAAACGTCGGGACCGGGCGTTTCGGGTGCTGAACGGGGAGTTTCCCGCCCAGACCGCATCGCGGCGGCAGGAGGTGGAATAATGCGGCGGCTGTATTCATTACTGTGCTTGCCGCTCCTGTTGACCGTGCCCTCCTTTTGCCTGGCGGATCACGCCTGGGAGCAGAACCGTCTGATCCCGCTGGAGAAGCTGACCGTCGGCCCCTGGGATAATTTTGAGGCGACGGTCTCCGGCGATGACAACACCCTCTATTACACGCGCGATCAGAACCGGATACCCAATGTCTTGCGGCTGAATTTGCGGAGCAACACCACCAGCGTTCTGATCGGCCCCAAAGGGGATGCCAAGGAGCCCGCACTGGATCCCGGCGGAACCCGGCTTGCGGTAACGTTCTACGGCGATGACGCCCAGGGTGATGTTTGCCTGTTTCCACTGCCCGACGGCCCCATCGACTGCATCACCTCGGTGGACAGCGTCGATAAATCGCCTTTCTGGATCGATCACGAACATCTTGGATATTTAAGCCGAAAAACCGAGGAGGCCGAATGGAACCTGATTATCCATGACCTGAAAACCGGGACAGATAAAACCATTTACCACGGTCTGATTTCGACACCCCGGGCGACAGCGGATGGGCATTATATTTTACTGAGCCAGGCCCGACGTGATGGCAGCACCCGCCTGCAGGCCTGGGATCGAAAACAGGGTAAACTAATCACCCCCGCCCGCTTCGACCTCTCCGGAATTACCGGTTCAGCCGTCGCCTCCGCCGATGGAAAGTACCTCTATTTCAACCAGTACCTCAATGATACCAATGGCGACCAGGTCATCGACGGGAACGACAATAGTGTCGCGTTTCGAATCCCCTTCACAACATGGATGCAAAGCACCCAACCACTGCTGCCCGAGCAACTCACCTCCGTTGCCAAGAATTGTAAATTCCCGTCACTGACCACCCACTCGCTCTATCTGACCTGCGCGTTTGAAGGTTCGCTGGATATTTACCGACTGCCGCTGACGGGCAGTGTGCCCGCAGCGTGGAATGTAAAACAGTTGTGGGAGGCACACCGCACCGCCAGAAGTTATGAGGCCCGCCTGCTGATTCTCAACACCCTGCGCTATCGCTTCCATCGCAGCGGCATCGATATGCTGGAGCGGTTGCTGAGCAACCATCTGGAAATCGATGAGCTGACAGCCGCGACCTATTACGTCACTCAGCTTGAAACACTCTATCAGCAACAAAACAAACCGGCGGCGGCCCATTTTTATCAGGCGTTGAGGCAGTTGTTTCATGTGCGCTCATCCAAACAGCGGATACCGGTGGGCGTAGTCACCAATCGCTTCAAACGTGTTGTCGCAGAGACTCGCAACAAGATCCACACCCACGCCTACAGTCCGCAATTAACGGCATTGATGGATGCCTGGTTCGATTATGAGCTGGAAGATGAATCCGCAGCGCTGGCGCGATTGAAACATTACGATCTTGCGAATCCGGCGTTACTCCCGTTGGAGCGAATGCTGGCTTTTGATCTCTATCACCGCCTGCTCGATCAGCGTAATCCACGGGCTTTGTTGCGCATTTATCCGCTGATGTTCAATGCGCCCAACCTACCGTTGTATGCACGAATTTATTATGGATTCAATTATCTGAAATTATTGGGCCGGTCTGAAAAGCGATATGGGCAGCGTATCCAAACCATTGAGGCCGCGATGGCATCAGTCCGCCAACCCAAGCTCAGTGAATTGTTTCGGGGCGAAGTGGCGGCGCTCAAACTGATCGAGAGTAAGGATCAGAAAAGCCGAAACCGCAACTTTCAGGCATTGAGCAAGCTGCTGAAAAAGGATCGGAATGACCCGTTGTTGCGCAAAGCCATGCATGTGCGCGCCATCCAGAACCTGGGTGAAGCGGAGCAGTTTCAGTATATGGAGCTGTTATCCCGCAACTGGCTGTTGACAACGAAGACTTCAGAAATGGAGTTCGTCAATGTCGCCGAGCAGTTTTCCGTTATCACCATGGACAAGGCTTACGGCATGCTCGCTCAGGGGCGGCCCGCCAAGGCCTACTCGACCTTTTACAGCGCTATCCGTCAAACCAATGATCTGGAAGCCCATTATCAGTTTCTGACACTGGGCCTGACCCCAAGCCTCAATAAACGGGAAAATCTGGATCGCTCTTACGGGATTCTGGAAAAACAGGGATTGGTCGGTCCCAACCTGCCTTATGTCAAAGCCTTGCGGCTGTTGCTGGAGACAGATCAGAAAGATCAGGCCGGTGCATTAAAAAAAGCCCTGGCGCTGCTCGAACCCATGCGCGCCCGCGGTCTGAACCCGGCCATGCGGGACCTATTGATGGGCTACATTTATCATCAACAATTGCGCGCTTCACAGTCCGGGTATCGCTACGACAAAGCGTTGTTTCAGAAAGCACATTACCACTACATCATGGCGCTCGATCTCGGGCGGGATAACAGCCGTATTACTGCATCGGTCTGGGAAAATCTGGCGGCACTGCATTTTGAGGTGCGCAACTATGCACTGGCGGTGGATTTCTTCGGCCGCCGGATGCAACTTCCCTTTGTTACCCCAGATTCCGAAGCTCTGACACGGCTGGCCTTCGCCCGGGCCCTGTTTGCCAACAATCAGCCCAAACTCGCTGAACAGCAAGCCGAAGCCGCACTGACACTGGCGCGTAAGAGTAAAACTCTTATTGCAACACCCTTCATTGAAAAGCACGCGTTCTATGCTTTACAGGCCAAAGACTATTCCGTTGCCATTCAATCGTGGAATTCACTATTAAGTCAACCGGCGGCGCTTGGCAAAGAAAACCGGGCCAAAGCATTGCTGGGCGACGGCTATGCCTTAATGAAATCAGGGCAGACCGATACAGCGGTACAGCGGCTTGATGCCTTGCTGAAACTGACTAACGATCTGCAGCCCCAACCGGCGGGCAAAACCCGGCTGATTCCTTTTCGCCCGGAGCGTTTTCAATTACTGGCCTGGGGGCTGCTGGCGAAACTTGCAGCCACACCGCAACAACGCATCCAATACCGTAAAGAGCGAATCAGTCTGCTGGAGAAACTCGCCGGGAAAAGCAGTGAGTTTGCCTGGAAAGAGGCCTCACGGCTTTCGCTGTTAGCCAAGGATTACCAGCACATTGCCACCAATCAGGAATCCATGCATCGATATGATGCCGTGGCAATCAGCATGAACGACGCCATCAAGGAAGCGGCAGCCTGGGAAGCGGAGACCGGGGATCAGCTGGGACCCGTCATCTATCGAACACTTGCAAACTATCTGGCATTGGCTGTGAGTCATCCCGACGCTTTCAGGGCAAATCCCTCACCACTGTTTATATCCCAATACCAACAGACGATGGAGCAGTTTAAAAAGCTCAAATGGCGGCCGGCAATGGATATTGAACGGGAAACAAAACTAAAGCTGCTGTGGGAGGCCTATCGCCACCGAGTAATGCAGGAAACAACGTCAGGCCTGTCCGAACAGCTGAGCAATATCCTGAACGGTGAGGAAATCAGCCGTCTTAAATCTGAACGGCCAAAGTCATGGGACGCCCTTATACAAATAAAACACTCGTTGGTTGCACTGTAGAGGTAACACGCTATCTCATTTCAAAGCCCTTCAGCACCATATCGTTATAGCTGACAATCCCCAGGATTTTGTCGTTTTCCATGACAGGAGCCCGCTGCAGGCCAAAACGCTCAAACAATCTTGCGCAATAGCGAATATTCATACCAGGCGGCACACTGAGAACTGGTTTTGACATAATTTCATAGATATTGACGCGTTCTGGAGCGCGATCTCGGGCCAACACCTTTTTGGCGATATCCGACAGCAGGACAATGCCGTATTCATCGTCCTCGTCCCGTTTTTCGACAATCAACGCATGGGCAGTGGGCTGCTGCATTTTCTCCAGAGCGCTGGAGACCGTCTCCTTGCCGTCGATCAGATCGAAATCCTGTTTCATGACATCGCTTACGCGGATAATTTTCCCGGCCATCAGATTTCCTCCTCAACCTTGTCTACCAATTTTTCGACCTGGTGCAAGACACCGATTGCATCTTCGACATTCAGCTGAAACGCAATGCCCGAACCGGCAGAGGTATCAAACTCCCCCACTTCGCCAATCTTTTCCATAATCTGGCGGCTGAGGTGTTCCTCGACCAGAAACAGCAACATATCTCTCTGCGTTTCCAGCGTCAGGCCAAAAAAGGTTTTGCTTTTTTCCAAACCTTCCCCCCGGGCATTACTGATGACGGTGGCTCCGGTGGCGCCGGCTTCACGGGCGGCCTTCATAACCGCTGCGGTTTTTTCATCATTTACCAATGCAATCAATAGCTTAAAATGCATTATCTTGCCTCTCCAAGTCTCTTAGCCGATGCCGGCATCTGTTAACGTCGTGGCCGGTAAGGCCCCCTGAGGTTACGGGAGTCCCGTTTGGAACGGTATTCGGAAATCTGGGCGTAGGCCATGACCGACATGATTGGAAACAAGCTGGCAAAAGCGATAAGCCCGAAACCATCGATAAGGGCACTACGCCCCGGTACCGTCTCCGCCAGCCCCAGACCCAATGCCGCAACCAGGGGAACCGTGACGGTCGAGGTTGTTACACCCCCCGAATCATAGGCCAGCGGTATAATCAAGCGTGGTGCAAACCAGGTTTGGATCACAACGACGACATAGCCCACGATAATGAAATAATGGAGTGGATATCCGGTAACGATACGAAAGGTGCCCAGAGCGATCCCGATTGCAACGCCAATGGCCACAGACACTCTCAGCCCCAGGACCCCAATACTTCCTGCAGAAACTTCATTCGCCTTTATCGCCACCGCCATCAATGACGGTTCCGCTATCGTGGTACTGAAGCCAATAGCAAATCCAAACAGGTAAACCCAGTGATACTCGGACCAATGGATCGTGTCTTTGATTTCCGCCATCGAACCAAAAATGAATTCAGGATCGGTCAGCTGTGCTGCCATTAAACGCCCAAGCGGGAACAATGCCTGCTCCAAGCCTTCCAGGAACAAGGTCAGCCCCAGAAGAACGTAGAAAAAACCGATAACCACGCGTTTGAGATTGGGGATTGGGCGACGAATTACCAGAAACTGAAAGCCGAAAATTATCACCACGATCGGCAGCACATCACGCATTGTGAACAGTCCTGCCACCAACATGCCGCTTAACCAGCTCAATGAACCAGCATCCCGAAGGCCATGACGAAAATCATCGGTGTGAGCGAGGCAAAAGCAATAAGGCCGAATCCATCAACCATGGGATTTCTACCCTGAATACTGCTGGCAAGGCCTACACCCAGCGCGATAACCAGCGGGACGGTAATCGTTGATGTTGTTACACCTCCGGAATCGTAGGCAATACCGACAATGGATTTCGGTGCAAACATCGTCATAATCACAACCAGCAAATATCCGCTGATGATGAAATACTGAATGGGCCAACCCTTGAGAATCCTGAATACACCAATCACTATTGCAAGCCCCACTGAAAACGCTACGGTCAGACGCAATCCCATAGCATAGGCTCGTATCTCGGCTGAATCTTCAGCCAGCAAGCCTGCCTGGGTCGCAACATTAGCCGCCTCCCTGCAAACAGCAATCAAGGCCGGTTCGGCAACGGTGGTGCCAAAGCCCAGCGCAAAGGCAAACAATAATAACCACACCACACTCCCTTTCTGCGCGAAGGCACGCGCCATGCTCTCACCGATCGGGAAGAGTCCCATTTCCAAACCATAGATAAAGAAGGTCAGACCCATTCCGACCAGGATGGCGCCAATCAGTAAATCGAATAAATTCGGAATAGGCTGTTGCAATACCACCAACTGGAAAAAGGCGATAACCAGTATGATGGGAAGAAAATCCCTAAAGCTCCCCAACATCGATTTTCCGATTGTGCGCAATATCCGCTGCATCTGAAGTTCCTCCCCAATGGATTCAGGTATAAGAGAATAATGGAAATTCATCCTCGGCCCAATGACCTGACTCAATTAACGCTCTACATGATGGAAAATAGTGGAAATAGAAGGGAATAAAATTCGGCTTAGCATCGTCCTACCATTATCCTGTCTTATTCATGGTGGGTCGCGGATTCTGGCGCCGGAACAAGCCAGGGCCGTGATAGGTTGAAGCCTCTCACCACTTGGGTGAAAGGGGCTGCCTACGGGTTTGTGATTATTTTCATTGACCTATCACAGGCTTTAGCCGCCACAATGAATAAGATGGGCTTATAACAACGCAACAGAGCCAAGACTGGAGCGACAAACCGCTATCCACCAATATTGAGGAAAACCCATGAGATTTTTGAAACTACTGATCACTTCGCTGCTCGCCATCACCGTTGGCGCAGCTGTAACCGCTCATGCCGATGATAACGGCTATGGCAAACAGAAGGTGGTATATCACATCAATTATGACAATCCCAAACATCAGGCTGGCGCTCTGCGCAACATCCAAAACCATATCAATGCCGTAGGCGCTGAAAATCTCGACCTGAAGGTTGTGCTGCACGGCAAGGGGTTATCCCTGCTGCTGGAACCCGATGCCGCCGCAAGAACCAAGTTGAAGACCGGTAATGCGACCGATCAGATGCAGGCAAAGATCTCCACTCTCAAGGATCAAGGCGTTGAGTTCGATGTTTGTGCCAACACACTGAGGGGCAAGAAGATCAAATTCGATACCGACCTCTATGATGTCGATAAGTCCGATATCGTCCCCAGCGGCGTGGCTGAACTCGCCAAGTTACAAGCTCAGGGATACGTCTATATCAAACCCTGAACCATCACAGTACGACTAACACGGTTACCCACCGGACTCCTCTGCATGACCCCCACTTTTCCCGCACCCCGTGGTGCGGGATTTTTTAGCAGTCATCCACCGGCAAATATCCACTCTCGGCTTGGTCGCAGGGATAACCCTTGCCTGGGCTACAGAAATACGAGGACCCATTCCGCAAGCTTCTGTCGCGTCCAACTGGCTGAAGCGCAGCCTGTCTACTTAGTTGAACACTATGCGCCCCAAGTGTTCCTTCCACTGTACTCCTGGCATCCAAATTGCATATTCTCCACCAGAACATTAAAGTCTGGGAACCTTCGCTATGGCTTGTATTAAAACAACCATTCCACGCCTGCTAGTCCTTGCATGCATTCAACTGTCCATCACTGCCTGTCAAACCGGGGTCGATCCTGAATTCCAGGCATTCACCAAAGCACTTGGGCAACCCCATGACCTTGGGGTCGAATCAGACAACTACCAACTGATGCAAGAACCGTTGCGCCCGCTACCTCGTTCCCTGGCACTCAATCCTGCCAAGGTCTCACTCGGAAAGCGCCTGTTTAATGACACCCGACTGTCAAAAGACAACAGTGTCAGCTGCGCCAGCTGCCACGATCTGGCCAGTGGCGGTGACGATGGGCGCCGGTTTTCGATCGGTGTTGGGGGAGCGGTCGGTACGGTCAATGCACCTACCGTGCTCAATAGTGGCCTCAACTTTGCCCAATTCTGGAACGGTCGGGCAAAAACCCTACAGGAGCAGGCCGATGGGCCGGTCAACAACCCCAACGAAATGGCCTCGAACTGGGATGATGTAATCAAGAAGCTGAGTATGGATGAGTACTATCAACAGGCATTCAGGAAAATTTATTCTAAAGGCATCACCTCAGCCAATATCACCGATGCAATCGCCCAATTTGAGCGCTCACTGATTACACCCTCACCCTTTGACCGTTATCTGCGTGGTGAAAATGATGCGATTAGCACACAAGCACAAAGGGGTTACAAGAAATTCAAGCATTACGGCTGCGTCTCCTGTCATCAGGGCATTAATGTGGGCGGCAATATGTTCCAGAAGCTGGGAGCACTGGTGGCCTACTTTAAAACCAGCCGTTTCACTGACGCCGACCGTGGGCGGGCTGCAGTAACCAACAGCAATAACGACCTGCATGTTTTCAAGGTGCCTTCGCTACGTAACGTGGCGGTGACGGCTCCCTATTTTCACGACGGTAGTATCCCGACTCTGGATCAGGCCATACGCACTATGGCGGCATTACAGCTCGGCAGAAAACTGCCGGATGCTGATGTGAGTGACATCAAGGCATTCCTTGGGTCATTGACCGGACACATCGAGCTAGCTCAGCGGGAGAAATATTGAGATGAATATCAAACCTGAATGGACACTGGGCATTATCGCGATCACTGCAGTTTTTCTTGGCGGGTTAATCTTCACACAGCCTGATATCAATATGAAACACCATCGCCAGTATATACAGGCACTGAATGATGTCGAATATAATATGGCCATGCTGGAATCAGAAGTCCTGCATGTCAAGAATGGTCAACGCCGTTTCTATGATCTTATCGTTTATCGGGTTAGGGAGTTGCAGCGCAATGCCGCAGCGCTATCCCATCCACCCGCCTTTATCGATGATAATACCCGCCAGCAGATTAATACGCTATTGGAAAAGGGAAAGCAGGATCTTACCCGGCTGGATACGCTGGCCATCAACTTTGA
This sequence comes from Peltospira delicata, assembly GCA_034780715.1. Classification (NCBI taxonomy): domain Eukaryota; kingdom Metazoa; phylum Mollusca; class Gastropoda; order Neomphalida; family Peltospiridae; genus Peltospira; species Peltospira delicata. The sequence goes on along the minus strand of JAVCKW010177664.1, from coordinate 7,601 downwards.
ACGCTACTATTCACTGGTGAGAAACTCCCTCGCCTATCTGCCGTTATTGTCCGACGAACTGGCCCGTCAGACCGCCAGTAACAGCTTCACCCAGCAAAGTATTTTTACTGTCTTGCAGCGAGTGCTGGTCGGCTCATTAACCCCCGAGAGTTTTGACACGGCCAGAATACGCCATGAGAAGGAAATACTGGAAGACCTCAAGTTCGACGGGCTGGATGATGGAGAAATTAAGCTCTACTTCACTCATATTGATGTGGTACTCAGTTTCAACAAGACGCTCAAGGAGATCCTCAAACAAATTCATCTTATCACTACCCAGCACAACACTTTCAGGGCGATTGGTGAGCGCTATCATACCGCACACCAGAAGGCAGTCGATCGAATTGCAGGATCACTCAAGATTCTCTACTGCGTCAGCGCCATGCTGATGGTGCTGATCAGTCTGTTTCTGTTGCAGATGCGCCACAATAATCGTTCCCTGAAATCTGCCATTGACGAGATCACAGTCGCCTCCAAGGCATTGTCAGAAGGTGATCTGACCAAACGCATAGAGGGGAGCTACAAGGGCCAACTGCATCAGCTGCAGCTGGCATTCAACAAGAGCATCATGCAAATGGCCAGTGCTGTTTCCCGTGTGATTGATGTCACTCACCGCGTGCAGCACTCCTCCGGCGCTATTGCCAGTGAAACCCGGATACTGGCTCGCCATCTGGACGAGCAGACAACACATCTGCAACAATCTGCAGCCTGTATGTCGCAGATGTCGGCACAGGTGGAAACCTCCTCAATTAACACACGGCAGGCGAATGAGCTGACAACTGCGGCCCGCAATCAGGCACGTGCCGGTCAAAAGGTTATGGCCGATACCATCGATGTGATGGAAGAGATCCACGATTCCAGCACCAGGATGGAGGAGATTATTACCACCATCGATACGATTGCCTTCCAGACCAACCTGCTTGCACTGAATGCTTCTGTCGAGGCTGCGCGCAGCGGAGAGCATGGTCGGGGTTTTGCTGTCGTCGCCAATGAGGTTCGCAATCTGGCCGGGAAATCCGCTGATGCCGCCAAGGATATCAAGGAGCTGATCGAAGGTTCAATCGCCAGAATCGCCGCGGGCACCACGCTTGCACAGCAAACCGGAGTAGCGCTGGCGGAGCTGTCAAAGTCCATACACCAGGCGAGTCAATTGATGGAAAACGTTACCGTCACGATCGACTCCCAATCAACCGGCATTCGGGATGTCAGTCAGGCCGTTGCGACGATTGACAAGAAGTTACAGGATGACAATCAACGAACGATACGTGCAGCGGATCTGGCGATGGATGTGGAGACACTGATTGCGGAGCTGGGAAACCTGATGCAGCGTTTCAAGGTTGTTGAGCGTGGGGAAAGCCAGGATCTGACTCCGGTAGGACCTCACCAGAGTAGGAGGCAGCAGGGCGCATATTCCGGGAAGTACGCGGCCTGATTGCACAGGCCGCATATAGATCAATCAGAACTCGCCCGTTGCTCCACGCTCCAGCATGGCCCAAAGAGTATCCCGCACCTTCATGGTCTCCTGTAACAGCTCCGGAGACATCTTGGCACCCATTTTGATCATCATATCCATGTTGAGGGTGTATAACCAAAGCCCGTCTTCCTTCTCAACAATCGTCACGCGGCATGGGAGGAAGGCTGACATGGGTGCGGCAAAATCGACCATCTTCCGTGCCGTCTCAGGGTTGCAAAAGGAAAGCACTCGCAGATAGCCGCTCTTGACACCTCTGGCCTTGAGTTCTTTTGATAATGGTAGATCACCGACCGCCTTGATATTCATCTCGGTGGCCACAGAAGAAATGGCATCGACGACCTCATCCGGGGTCAAGCCGTCCTGGACTTTCTTTGCCCAGGTTGCAGTCGTGGCAAGCTCACCCTTGGCATCGATCCAACGCTTGAGCAATTGGGTCGCAGTCTCACCCGCCCCATCGTTGAGATTATTGATTGCAGCCTTCAGCCCTTCGGGGTTCTTGCTGACCACATCCAGCATTGGTTTCATCTCAGCACTGCTCATCATCGGCATCAGCTCCAGCATGGGTCCCATCTTGGTGTAGAGGTAACCGCCAGCCACGATTGCCAATACGCCGATAACCGCCAATATGTTTCGAATCATCTGTTTTCTCCTGTTGTGGAATGAAGTTGTAAACGACCGCCCTTGGTACCTGAACGCCGATCCGGGTACCGGGACTGAAGGTGAAAATCACCCGCTATCCTGTTGATTTTATGAATTTCCTGTTTGCCCTGAGCCTGCCTAGACAGACCATCGAGACAAACTTAAAGGAGGCGCAAGTTTACACCAAAATAGAGAGATTTCCGCTTGAAATCTACAACCGGAGATGGGATACCACGAATGAAACCCTACAAGTCTGCAATCAGGCAGGCTGCGAACTATCCCGATATAACCAAAGCGGGGGATTCGGCGTCCCCCCGAATCCCCCGCTGAATGTAGATTGAACCAGATGAATTGTCGAACTATCCCAGCAGCGCTCTGACCAGATACCATCCACTTAATAACATAATCCCTATTAAAATGGCAGTCATCGCTAATACCCTCCTTCGCTCTGTCGAACCTGGATTATAATGCATTCAAGGCGCATGTGATGTTGTATTTTGGCCCAAAAGTTAATACCGATATCCCGCCTTGATTTTTTACAGCATCATGCTTTAGCAAAAATACTCAGATCAAATATTGATCAATGCAATAGGGCCCGTTACTTTTTCAGATTATTTACTTTTTTACCACAGACCAAGGTGAATGCTGCACATAGGATTGTTCATAAAACACAAGAATATCTCCCTTGACTGGGAAATAGCAGCCGGTTTACCAATGATTAATCATGAGGTGATGATGCGATTCGCAAAAAACTCTCTTAGACACAGCAGTGTCCACGATACATGCTGTCTCCTTTCCACCTCACTATTATCAGGCCTGTCACACCGCCACCACAACGGCCCAAAATTGGCAGTAGGAAACCTTTAATAAAAATAAATTACTGGTAAATACCCCTGGTTTTATTGAATATATCTCGGGGATACCCCAGGAGCCCAGATTCTTAAAAGAGGCATACTTATTGAGTGTAGCCATCGAAAAAAACGAACAGCAAAGGTTAGGTGGGTCTGGTGCCAGGCAGGACAAGTCGGGCAAGTATCCCGCCCCCCTCCCGGCGGTGCAGCGAAATCTCCCAACCGTTTGCCTGACAGAGTTGCCAAACAATTGCCAAACCCAATCCACTCCCTCCAGTATCGACACTACGCGAGCTTTCCAGTCGAAAAAAGGGTTGAAACACCTCATCAAGCATTTCTTCAGGTATTCCTTCGCCATGGTCTTCAATCTCAACAATTGCAGAATACTGATTACAGTCAAGCCGTATTTCAACCGGTGCATCACCCCCATATCGCAATGCATTGTCAATCAGGTTCGATAGCACCCGCTTCAGAGCCAACGGCCCGGCGGCAACCTTGCAATCAGATAGGCTCCAGTCCAGCGTCAGGCGCAAATCATCATATTCAGCAAGCATTGATTCTATCAATAAGTGAAGATCAATCTCCTCCCGATCTTTGGTGGCATCATCCAGGGACCGGGTGAGCTGTAGGGTTCGGGTGATCAGAGTATCCATTTCCGCCAGATCATGCCGCATTCGCTGCAACAATTCGGGTTCGCTCTCCTGGGGCAGTAATTCAATAGCAAGAGCCATACGGGCAATCGGTGTTTTGAGGTCATGACTGATCCCCGCCAGCAGTGTTGTCCGGTTGGATAATAAAGTCCTGATCTGGCGCATCATCTCATTGAAGCTGTGGGTGAGCGTTTTCAACTCCAGCGGCCCCTCTTCCTCCAGCACCGGAATCTGTTCACCGCCACCAAATCGCCTGACTGCTTGGCTCAGTCGTTCCAGCGGCATGGTCATCCGTCTGACCATGATCAGGCTGGTCACCATAAGTACCAGCAAGCCGCCGCTGGCAAGCCAAAACAAGGCAAAAGGCAGTTGGGGAGCAATACGGTTACGTGGAATAGATAGGCGTATGTTGCGATCCGCCATTTCAAACTCGACCAGAAAAAGATCGTCATCGGTGGCATCGAATCCCATTCTGACCGGAGCGTCATCCAGCCGCTTTTCCAACGCCGCCTTGAGCAGATTCATATGGGGACGCCACTGGCTGTTTTCCTGGAGCGGCTTTTTTTCGACTGTCAGGGTGATGCCATGGTTGAGTGCCAATTCGTTCTCAAAATCCGCCCGCGTGTCCGGTGGAAGTTCGGCCCATGTCTGCGCAGAGAGCACCATAAACGCCGCAGCATCCTCTGCGGCCTGCCTGGCCATTGGCCCGGTCACGTAGTAGACGATGACCGCCATACTGAAGAAAAACAGCACCAGCAATGAGACGGCCAGCGTCAGTGCGGTTCTGGCCAATAGTGTGGCTGGAGCCCTCATTCCCTAGCTGTCCTTGCCCTTGGGGGTAAACATGTAACCAACGCCCCAGATGGTGTGAATGAAGCGTGGGGATTTGGGGTCCTCTTCAATCTTCTGACGCAGACGGGTGACCCGCACATCGATACTGCGATCGAAGGGGGAGCGATCATAGCCCTTGATCAGATCGACCAGGCGGTCACGACTCAGTGCCCGATCCGGGTGTTTGACAAATACCTGCAGCAGATCGAACTCCCCTGTGGTCAACGGAATATCCAAATCACCTTGGCGGAAGGTCCTTGCTGCAATATGCAGCTCAAAATCTCCGAACCGGAACAGATCTTTGCCAGTTGCTGTAGCGTTCGAGACGGGGTCTGGCCGCTGTTTGCGGCGCCGTAATACCGCCCTGATACGAGCAAGAAGCTCACGCGGATTAAAGGGTTTGGCGAGATAGTCATCCGCCCCCACTTCCAGGCCGATAATGCGATCCATATCCTCCCCCTTCGCCGATAGCATGATGACCGGCAACCCAACCGAAGTCTGCAGTCGTCTGGCGATCGAGAGCCCGTCTTCCCCCGGCAGCATCAGATCAAGAATCAGCAAGTCAACCGTGTTCCCGGCAAGCTTTTCATCCATATCACCGCCATCGGCTGCAACGGTCACGTCATATCCCTGCTCTGACAGGTACCTGGAGAGCAAATCGCGGATACCGGGATCATCATCGACTATAAGAATTTTTTCTGTTTTCTGTTCCATGGCGCGAGGATACCCCGGTTTTGCCTATACAAGCCCGCTTTTGAAACATCTCGAAACACTTTTCAACAGCATAGAAACAACCGGGGAACAATTACAGGCTATCATTTGCGAATAGAAACTTGACCCGGCGTTTGAGCCATCAGGAGATCAAACAAAGTGAAACATTCTGTTCAATACATGACAGCAACCGGCATTCTGCTAATGGCGACAGGGATGTTGCAAGCCGAGACGTTGCCCGGCACTGAGTCCGGTTTGGCCAATGAGGACTCTGACAGTGAAAACATTAAGCCCACTATAAACTCAGCGGCTGATAAGAAACAGATTCCTCCCCGGCATGGCTATGGTATTGGGTATGAATACCGGATGAAACAGCGCGAGCAGATGGCCCGCCCAATGCATGAATCTCACCGCCCGCAATTTGACAGGCCGCAGGCTCACCAACGTATGGAGCGGCCTGAAAGAGCGGAACGACCCGCCACGGTTCCACACCCTGTTCGTCCGCCTCGCCCCGACAGGCCGGACAGGCCAGGCCGTCACAATTGACAAGCCGCTAAGCCGGCCGGTTCCTGCGGGATATACGAATCTTGAAAAGGCATCGCCATGTCGCCCTGCCTTCATTTTGTATTACAACTTCTGGCTAGCCTGAAACCAACGCTCAATCCCAGGTCCAGAGAAGAGTATCCAAACCATGATGAACAAAAGCAAATTCAGCGCTGCGAGGTTAATATTGTCGGCTTTTATAGCGACTGGCAGCTCAGCAGCGATTTCCGGTGACGTTGCAGTGAGTAGCGGGTTCGATGTGAGCCGTGGGAGTTATGGGGAGACGACTGATACCGATATCCTCTATTTTCCCTTGTCCGTAAAATACTCCGCATTTCCCTGGAAGGCGAGAGTAACCGCTTCTTACATCAGTATCAGTGGCCCCGATTCAGTCACAGCGGCTGCGGACAGCGCGGTGATCAATAACTCACAATCTGTCACTGAAACAACTGAAAGTGGTATTGGAGACACTGTTGCCAGCCTTACTTATGCACTGGACAGTATCTGGAACAAAGGTCCGTTCATTGATTTGACCGGAAAGGTCAAATTGCCCACCGCCGATGCAGAGAAGCGCCTGGGGACGGGTGAAAGCGACTACCAGCTCCAACTGGATATTGCCCGGACCTTCAATGGATTAACCCCTTTCACCACCATTGGGTACAAAGTGATCGGGGACACTGCCGACACCGACTACAACAATGTTGTCTACACTTCAATTGGTGCCGATCAAAAACTCAACCATCTGTTTTCCATTGGCTTTAGCTACGATTTTATGCAGGCAACCTCATCGACCTCAGACGACCGCAAGGAACTCATGGGCTACCTCAACTGGAAAATCAACAAAGCCTATTCCGTCAATGCCTATGGTGTTGCCGGAATGACGGACGCCAGCCCGGACTATGCGTTGGGACTGCAGCTGACAGTCAGACAACAGTAGATGATGCATCCCTTATTGTACCAATCGTTGCTAAAGTATTAACAGGCACGGTCTGCATTGCAGTAGAGAATATCCAAGCCCTTCAATCCATACTCGTCATTCCCACGCAAGCCGGGATCCAGGGATCAGGGAACTGCGACTTGGCAGTTGGTTTTACAGAATCTTTGCGATGGATTGAACCATGCTTTACGACTCCATCTCTGGAGCCTGTAGGACTTAACACTGTTTGGCTGCAAATCCCTGAATGACGATTAAATCAGCTTATCCTGCTCGTCCAATAGCCCTGCTATTCTCCTCACACGATAAACTGATTTAATTCGCCCCCAATGATTTTCGCTTCAAACGGTTAAGTCCGACAGGCTCCAGGACAAAGGCGATTTCATCATTGGTCTGGATTCGAGTATCAAGCGTGGAAAACTGTTTGTTTACCGTAATTTTCAGGCGCTGCTCCCTCAGAGATTCCGCCCATTTTCCACCACGCTCCCGCAAATGCTTCAGAAGATCACTGACCGTGGAGATGGTTTCGGGAACCGTCAGCCACTCATTGACCTCATCCAGCTCAGCGGCAAGCTCGGCAAAATAGAGCACCCTTACCTCATAGGGTGCAGGCGCACTATGACCTGCCGCCTGGGCGCTCAGCTGCTTCAAGTAAATGTTCCAGTTTTCCGCCTGATTCAATCCCAGATTGTAAAGCTTGTCCCAGGAGTAGATACCGCTGTCATGCCCATCATCGAACAGAAGACGAACCGCGTAGCTCCCCATCGGTTCTATCTGGGTGATATTCACCCCCTCCTTTCCGGTTACCATTTCGCCTCTCGCTTGCGCAACCTTATTTTCCGCTGACGGGGAAAGGGTGTAGCCACGACCTAATGTAGAAATAACTTCAACCAAAACAGTCGATTTGATAAACTTTCTCGAAATGACAT
>JAVCKW010176553.1:0-12144 GCA_034780715.1 Peltospira delicata | reverse complement strand
ATTGTATTTGTTGACATTGTGGTGAAAATCTGTATTGGATAGGAGGCTGTAGTTTTCGTGTCAATACGTATTTTCACAACAGTCATCGAATACAATAAATGGAAACAATATAGGAAAATAAGCTTTTTATTGTACATCTTGCAAAGAATTTATTAATGTTATAATTAAAATAAACTGAAGAGCTTGCTAATTTAAGTTTCAGCTAATTTCTGTTTTGCCAGTCATGCTATACTAACGCCGTTATTTGTTTGATGTTGTATATTTTGAACAAATGACATCATATAACATTTTGTACCATCCAATAATAATTTTCACTGTCCATTATTGGTTGATACGTGGTACAGTTTGATTGGAACATGCATATAGATATAAAATATATTTGTATACAGACGTGTGCATATGCACCTGCACATAAGTAGGCTATTATAATGAGTGTCCATGACAGACGATGTTTATGATAAATACCTACATTTTCTACATTATGAATGTTTAAAAATAAGTATTTACTCTTGTCTTTTTTCTAGGAGTGATTTCATGACCTTGCCATTCCAAGCTGTAGAATGTTACATGGGAAATATCACCCCTCTGCAAGGTAAACATTCATTTTATAACTCATGGTTCTCGCTGTCCATTTAAGAGGGGCGCTACACCCTCCTATCGTTCTGCCACCACCTTTTATTATTCAGTGTCCCCCTTTTTCCTCCCAGACACCTTTGTTTTTGTGCCATTTTGAGTTATTGATCTTCTGGTCATACATACTGTAATCTTACATACTGTAACCTAACAAAAAATTGAAACCAGTATTCCTGTTGACTGTTAATACATTTCACAGCGCAATAAGCATAGAAAAAACAGTTATCAGGTCACATGATTTTGTTTAAATATCTGTCAAAATATACTTCCAGCTTGAGAGTTTAAAGTTTCAGAGGCAAAATGTCACAATCATCATGAGAAATTGATAATTCATTGTAAGCGGTATAAACTGTAATAAACTGGACCATTTTATTATTAATAAATTCGGCAACATACATACATAATAACAGAACATTTCCGTGTTTTTAATTTTTGTGGTTTGGGAACTGAAAATATTTCGAGGTTAAATAAATTTTAAATGACTTTTTTTTTTCTCATGTTTTACAGTATGAGTTAAGATAAACATGTTTTGTTAGAAGATTAACGATGACTGCCAGTTACCACTATCCGAGTTGTTGAAGCTTAGGTTAAACAATGGCCCACTTGTTCGCAGTTGACTGCCACTTTATGCTATTAGTGAGGCAACTGATTACACTCCTTTGTATCTGGAGATAAACACAATGCACCTTGATAGCCTAGTGGTGATTACCTGTCATCTGGTGAATCTGAGATTCATTCCTCTTAGGTATTACTAGGATTTTTGATAAAATATTTCTGATGCTGACATAACCGTTAATAAAAAAAAAGTGCGGATTGCATCGTTAAATAAAATAAATTGTAATTATTATTAGTTATTTGATTTTAATAGATTGAGTGTGTCATTAAATTATTATTTTATGTTTTTTCAGATGAGGAATATTTCAGTGAGCGAGCTAGTAACATTCTGCAGGAGATCACGGAAGGCAAGCTGCTGCAGGCTCAGGTTGTCAACCGGGCGGAAGACGGGCTGCCGTACATACACATATACCGCGTCGGTGGAAATAGGGTACGATTTTCTGTTCAGTTTTATTATCTGTTTACAAATATACCGTGTCGGTGGAAATAGGGTACGATTTTCTGTTCAGTTTTATTATCTGTTTACACATATACCGCGTCGGTGGAAATAGGGTACAATTTTCTGTTCAAGTTTTATTATCTATTTATACACATATACTGCGGAGGTGAAAATAAGTTACGATTTTCTGTTCAGTTTTATTATCTGTTTACAAATATTTATTCACATACACATATACTCTGGAGGTGAAAATAGGGTACGATTTTCTGTTCAATTTTATTACCTGTTTAAACATGTACTGCATAGGTAGAAATAGGGTACGATTTCCTGTTTAATTTTATCTGTTTATACATATACCTCGTCGGTGGAAATAGGGTACGATTTTCTGTTAGTTTTATGATCTGTTTACACATATACCAGGTCGGTGAAAACAGGGTACGATTTTCTGTTCAGTTTTATTATCTGTTTACACATATACCGTGTCGGTGGAAATAGGGTACGATTTTCTGTTTGTTTTATTATCTGTTTACACATATACCGTGTCGGTGGAAATAGGGTACGATTTTCTGTTTGTTTTATTATCTGTTTACACATATACCACGTCGGTGGAAATGGATTACAATTTGTCGTTTGAAATAGAACATGTTTTAATCATTACAATTCCCAAACAACTTGTCGCATACAACTAAAAAAAAAAAAAGATTTGTGTGTTCTCACAGTATAACTGTATTGCATGCAACATGTCCATATGACATATTGCATGGTGACAATGCCCCTTTAGCTTGTTTTAGCATGTCAGGTTAGTCTTTCACCATACTACCCCTGAATAGCACCATCTTTCCCTGATATCTGTAAAATATATCACAGGTTTTAAAATGTATGATAAAAACAAGAATCTTTTCAAAAACCTATTGGTTAAGGGCAGAATCTAAAGAGTACATCACCTCAATTTTGCCAAATATACATCTTTTTTAGCCAGATGTAAATTTTTAGGTTAAGCCCAGTAATTATGATGATACTTTAAAAATTATTTAACAGCAGAAACACATATATTAACGGTTATATTGGCATCAATTTCAAATTAACCATATATCAGCTGGGCGTGTACACCACTGGGCTATATGGGAACGGGAAATAATACATTTTGAGTGCATCATTAAATAAAATACTTCTTCTTTCCTTCTACTGTGCTTTCAAGGCGCCATATGATTTTAAGATAAAAGGCTTTTAAAGATTAATGTATTGTGTTTGTATTTTTTTGTCTATTAAGTGTGCAAGCCTAAAAATGTAGATTAAATTTTTATTTTCATTATTATTTTTTTTTTTTTCACAGGTGCTATTCGTCAACAGAGAACTGGTGAATCATCGTGCTGTTCGGTGGATTGAAATTTTGCAGTAACAGTTTCGTGATTTTTTTGTTTTGTTCACGTCCTGTGCCATTCTTACCAGTTTTATTTTCTAAATCACCTGTTACAGGGACTTGCAATTCAACTCGAATATTCAGGGTGTCATTTTGCTTTACACTAACATATCCATAGATTAGAAAAAGAAAAGAAAAGGAATTTAATGTGAATATGTTTCTCTTTTCATACAAAAATGGGAAAACTGAATGTTATACATTTTTGGCCCATCCTTAAACACCAAATTAGCAACACTTTTTTTACGTTTTTATTTCATTTTAGTTTTGTTTTATGTTGAAAAGGATATTGTTTGAAAATGTATGCAATCATGTTCTTTATTTTACATTGTTTTAATTAGGAAATTTTTTTTGTCATTTGTTTGTTTGAAAACCTTTATGTGCTGTCTGTTACAAAATATATTTTAATATATTGCCATGTTGACCTCATGTAATTTTGGCCTTGACACCTAATCTTCTCACCCCCCACCCCCTCCCATCCTACAAAGTGATACTGTTGCCGTTTAGCTTTAATATCAGGTCAGATTTGTCAGTGCTAGTTTATAATTTGATTATATATGGATTATCAAGACAAGTATTTATTTCAGAATAAGAATAATGAATGAATTTTTAATGACACCCAGGATAAAATAAAAAGATGCACAATTTTATAATTAATTATAAATATAAATGTAAAACAGTGTATAGATCTGTGTAAAAATGTAATGCCACAGTTTAAACCATAATTAAAAAATAGTTCAGCGAAATTTTTCAATAACCTCAATGAGATCGGGGTGGATTCTGAAGATTTGCATCATATCACTTTTGCCAAGTATGTATTTCCTTGTTTCAGCCAGATGACTGCAAGATTAAGTAAACTGGTAAATGTAATAGCTATAAATGCATTAGCTATAAAACAACTGGCGTATCTAATCTGAATTGTATACAGTTATGGTCAGCATTAATTTGGTACCTAATTGACTAAATTGTTGGTGTTTACTTCTCCTTGTGAAATGATTCCAAATGTACTTTGTAAACATTGGTATTACAGGATATAAAACCACATCATGCAACTAAGATTGAATATTATAGATAAATGAGAACAAAACCCCAGAAAGCATGGTTTCGAAATAATGGTTGCCGTTTTAAGATTATATTTTTCATTCTTAAAATGTCTGATGCTCATGCTATAGTCGTTTTGTTTTTATATCCCAGCCTTATACATATCTTCACAATTATATTATACATCACTGTACTGGTCCCTTGTTCATTCTAAAATAAATGTTTTAATGTTTTTATTTTTTTCTCATTTAGCTAGATAAGTTAGATTTATATTTTATCCTTTTAATTAATAGTTTGACTGTTCTTGTATCTTATATCTGGAGAAGACGAAGGAAAAGAAATTGCTTTATAAATAACTGGGAAAACTGAACTTTATATAATAAATGGACATCTGTATAATAAACATATTAGATGAATAAATGTTGCTTTTTAAATAATTAGAAAACAGCTTTTGACTGCATACATTTGGCTACCACAGGAGCAATATATATTTTATTATTTTAACCACAATCTGGAACATATATTTTAGCATGATCACATCAGTTACATTCTAAATTTTTTATCATTTTTATTTTGGTAGAAAAAATGGGTTCTTAAAAATATTTAATTTTTAAATGTTTTTGGAAATGATTACAGTTAAAACATATTTAAGGCTTAGAAATCTAAATATTAAAGGGATTAAACAACGGAGTTTTATATTTATTATGCAAACTAGGGCCATAGGAACCTCTTTCAAAGTGGGGGGGGGAAGACTACCTAGACTTGTCAGTTTTCCTGAAATTGACCCACTGGTTTTATCAAGCAAAAACAGGAGCTTGCCCATGCCCCACACCCCACCTACCAGTTCTATGGTCTTGTAAGCTAATGTAAAAGTTAATTTATAGACTGATTTTGGCTTTTGGCAATATTTTACCAGTTTGTTTAAATACAAATTTTACATGATTAGTTGCTTCTCAACAATTTCTAGTAAGAAACCCCATAAAGATGCTATCAGTAATCGTCCATCAGTTACTTTTGAAAAGATCCAAGACGTTTTTAGGAAAGGCTCATATGTAGATTTTGAACGCAGTTTTTAAAAGTTGTTCCTTTTTATTCACATTATATATTGGTTAGCTTATATTCTAGCAAATTAAGAAATATAGACCAAAATGTAAAAAACAATATACACAAAAGCATTTACTTTCCATTAATTTGCATTCTTTTTGACATCTAGTCATCATGTACAGTTTATCATCAAACTGTTAATCTTGCCTATTTCTCTTACTGTATATATATATATATAATTGTTTGTTTTTTAAAGTTGGAAAAGTTATTAATTTAATGGTAGCCCAACGCACCACATACCAAAGTATGATAGCCCAGCTTATCATTGAACAAAGACATTTTATCCTCAAAAGATCAAAAAGCATCCTATTATTTAAGAATTGAACATGAATTTTTTTTTTAGTTTCATGCAAGTATGAAACGCAAAACCGCTTTACACTACATGAATGGTGTAGCGCGTTAGCGCAAAGCCATTCATACCAAGTGTGTAAAGTGGTGTCGCATTTCATACTTGCATGAAACTCAAAAATTTTCACGTTCAATTCTTATAATTCCAAACACCTAACAATATTACTGTTGTTAACTTATTTGAAATAAAGCCGAACTCTTTTTTTCGACTATATACAATTTTATTAACAGGAAATTCATACTCATTAGGGGAATCCCCTACATTTGTTTAACGTTTTCCATCAGTAGCCGAAGTAGTTTATATTAAAAAAAATTAAATGCACTTTTTTTTTTACGTTTTGTTTAATCGATTAACGTTTGAAATTTAATAATTGAATCTTACTGGAATTGCTTTGTTGACAAGTCATATAGTAGGTTAAAAATAGTGAAAAATTTACATTCTTGCCATTATGAATGTCAGGTTTTGTAATCACGTGATGCGAATTAGACCAGTCCAAATGTTTATAAACAAATCATATTTAGAGGTTGGAATTATATATTTATAAAAGAAAACAGCATGGTATAAAGTTGACTTTCCTTCTACAGATCTTACTATTTTCAGTACACGAGTAACCATTTGATGTAAAATGGATATAGGTTGTTTTTAACTTGTTTTCCTGCCAATTAGTTTAAGTGAAATTTCTTAGCCGTGTTGGGTATCAACTGCTGAATAAGTAACACAGAGTGGTATTAAAACATAACTGTTTAAAATTATGGTTCTGTGACAAAACTTAGTATAGAAAAGGGTTGACTATAAGAATGTGATGTTCGCATATAATATATATATTTTTTTTCTTATTTTATTTATTTATTTTTTTAAATTATTTTTTATTGCCTTTTCTAATCATGGAAGTAATATTTTTTTGATCCTGACTTCTGTAAAGACATTTTTTACTCCTGTTTTGTCATTCAGGTAAATTACTTGTTTTATGAAATGTAAAGATGAATTTCATTTAAGAATATATGACGAATTCAAAATCTGCTGAAAAGGTTCTAGAATTGTTCTATATTTGGCTTGCTTTAAGTTCAGAATATTAGTAGGTAGAGGTTGACAGCTCTTTAATTAATGTTCAATGCCTATTAAAACATTTGCTTCAGTCTGTATATAGTGAATTTTCGTGTTGTGAGATAAACTGCAAACATATTATTTGGCTAGTCTTTATGTGATCTCCAAATACAGTGTCAATGATCTCTACTAAATACAGTGATTGTTATCACTGCATTGTTGTAAGGGTTTTTGTTTTTTAAGGTGCCTCAATAGCCTAGTGTTGATAGTGTCCATTTGAAATGCAATTCACTGGAATTTGATCTTTGTCAGGCAGCCATTAGGGATCTTTGTAATAAAACATTTCTGATGCCAATATAATCGTTATTTAAATACAAAAAATAATGTATAAAATTAGTTTTTGTAGCTACCTGCTATTTCAAATACATTGAATTAAATACTGTAACATTTTTTACGATACACTATAAACAAAAACTGTTTGGTTAAATAGGATTAAAATGTCACATACTTACTTGGTTTATGCTAGTCTGTTGATTTTCAGTATTCATTGTAGTGTACTGTGTTATGGGAATTGGTTAAAAGATGTAAATTTTCTGTTTCTTTAATCGTGTTTACAATATATGCTTTACATCTGGCATTTGCTAATTTTGTCTTTAATACTGGTTTTTATTCAGAAAATACCTATGTGCATTACACTATATATTTATATATATATATATGTATTGATAGGCATGATGGCATTTTGTATATGAAAATATAAATTTTGTGTTTTGCATGACAACAGGGCATAATTTATTTTTTTTTAATTTCAATGTTTGCATGATTTTTTTTTTTTTTTACTAGTATCTTGGATACAAATGGAAAGATGCAGTACAAGTGTAATGGGAATAAAAGAAAAATATTAAATAATGGTGGTTCTGGTATACTGGGTCTGGCTTTCTGAAACTTATATGCTAAGCCCGTTCTTTATTTTATTTCCCACCCCTTCAGAATTTATTATTTAAAAAAAAAAAAGTTTTGTTTTGTTAATATATATAAACTTAAATACATCTTTCGGATTTTCTGAGAAAAAATTACAATTTTTGCACAAACGGTCGTGTTTTTTTTTTATGTCTATTGGTTTTGTATAACCAGTAGACTAAATGACAAAATCATTTGTGCCAAATTTTATGCCCTGTTAAGTACTTGATACTGTAAGTATATTACATGGAGCTTGACATGAATATATGTGACATGGCTAGTAAAACAGAAATATGTTCTGCCTTCATGTTTCAGTAGGATTTAAAATCAGTACCGAGGATTTTATATCAAAATCAGTGAAATTTCTACCGGTTATTAGTATCTAATAATGAGTTTAATTTTAAAATTTAAGCAAGATAATAAAACAAAATTAGTTCATGTTCTCATTAAATTCAATTTTTTTCTAGGCTTCATGTAATTTTTTATATTTTTTATTGCATGTTGACGTTTTGTTGATAAACAAGGCCCATTAACTTAAAGTATTCATACCACCTATATCAGACATAGACCCCAGTTTACTAACTTGAATTAGCTACGCTTTTAAAATAATTATTGCAAAGGAGTACATATAGAGGATTTGTCACCAGTGGATTTTTTAATATGGAAAATATCAACTCAAGTGTTAGTTAATCAGGTTTTGTCGATACTTTGCCAAGAAAAATACCAGTTAACGACATGAGGTTGATATTTTTATATTAAAAAAACACAAATAGCGAATTCTGTTTATCCTATAACACTAATAAACCAACATTTTACTTTGATTTCTTTGTATATCAAGTAAAAAGTAAAGATCATGGTTTTACATCGCAATCAGCAAAGTATATAGTTTGACGTAATTTTAACTGAATCTTATCAACACATTACGCTACAGATGTTACATATAGTGTACAACCCATTACCAGTATACCAATCTGCACACCAATACCACATAGTGAGATAAAGGAAAATATCTAATGGATTTATGAGATGGATATCATAGGGAAATTGTAGGATAAATAGACCTAAATGACCTTCCATTTCTGGTAACTTTGTTTTAAACCAGTAAATGCGGGCTATTATCTGACATGTTAGAAATGTTCTAATTTAGAGACTACATAGATTTACCCTTTACTTTACCCTAAGAATTTGGGTATTAGGTTTCATCCTTTTAACTTTTTTTGTTAGATAAACATGTGTTAATGTTGTAGCGTAGAGCAAAAACAAGTAATTATTTGTTTTCCTGAATGTGAATGTGCGTGTTTCATTCTAATTTAAATTAGAAATGTCAAACTATCATGTATATATTGTACCTTCAGCATGAGGTACTTGTGTATGTAATCAGACATTTATTTCCCTCCTTTCTGTTAGCTTTAAAGCTTATGTCCTACTGAGTGCTATTTGTGTAACAGATACTCCATTATATACGGTATTAAGTATAAGTGTTTTTGAAATATTGCATGTAGATGTACATTGATAGAACTTATTACGTTTTAGTTTTTTTGTAAATCTATAGTTCGTCTTTTTTCTGAAATGGTTGACAGATTGCGATACATGTACATTTACATGTACAATGATAGATGTGATTAACAATTTTTTGTAAATCTCTGCACATGGTCTATCATTAGAAATGTTTGACAGATTACATTATATGAATATGTATATTGGAAGGAGTGATTAACCAGTTTAGGTTTTTGTAAATCTGCTTCTGACAGATTGTGATACAATACAATGCTATAATCACAGATCTTTAACAACATACACCTGTATAATATACAGTGAATGTTATATAGGT
This sequence comes from Peltospira delicata, assembly GCA_034780715.1. NCBI lineage: Eukaryota > Metazoa > Mollusca > Gastropoda > Neomphalida > Peltospiridae > Peltospira > Peltospira delicata. The sequence continues at coordinate 2,711 of JAVCKW010176553.1, read as the reverse complement.
ACATGTTGTTACAAGCCTCTGTGGCTATGTTTGATTTGTGCTATTATGTCACTATTTCAGTAATATTCCACTGTGACTTGTTCGGTTGTCAGCTGGAGGTCCAGATTTTGATGACACAGTTAGTCTAGTCGATATTGGCTAAAGCTGGTTGCATATTGTTCTTGCCGACTACATTTTTTTAACGCTACCTTGAATAAAACCTGCAAATCTTCATATACTAACATAACTTCGAATCCATGTAGCATGATTTCCTGCCCATGTTCTTGGCAGACCCATGATTGCAGAAATATCAATTTGATATTTCATCACCATAGAATGTAAATGACACACATGATTTTCTCTTGTTTGAAAGAAATGAGAAAAATAGGTGTCATCTGTTTAGAAAAATCAGGGTGAGGATTTACAACATGAAAAAGATGATCTGTACCTCATATTGTAAACCCTCACCCGTAACTGATATGGACCCCTGTCAAGTAGCCACTACGGATTCTTCCGTAACAGAACTGCTTCTGACGCCAATATAACCTTCAATTACAATACGTTGAGTGCATCATTAAAACCAGTTTAAAAAAAACCCAACAGATGACTTACATTTTCTTTTCTCAAAAAGAAAATGTTATGACCATTTTCATTCTAATGTGACCATTTGCCAGTGCTTTTTGTAAAGATGCTAGTGAATAACATGTTGGTAAAACAAAAACAAAAAAAACATTGCCCACAAGGGCTTTATGTAGCTGGTTTAAGACTGGGATGTTTACACTTCTAAGTAGCAAGGTTTCTATGTGGAGTTCCGGAATAACATTTACAGTTGGCACCCAGATATTTTTTAGCTGGTTAATACATCAGTTACCACTGTGTATCAAACTTCAGTTACACAAAGCATTTTAAATGTTTGGCTGTCTGAAATAGAATTTGTATCTTCTTGTAATAATTATTTTCAATGGCTTCCTTTGCAACCATAATGTAAGATGTCATTCAGTTCTCTGTTGCAGAACCAAAAGGGTGTAAGTTGAGGTAGCAGATAAGGGAGAAAAATTGTTTCTCATCTAGACACTAATTATAAGTGAAATATATTTTGAAGCCAAGATAAATGTAGACATACATGCAAGAACCCAGTAATCCTCAATTTTTTAATTTTCGTGTATTTTATTTCCATTATGACCAGTAAGTCACACAGAATTGTTCAATATTAGCTCAGGTTATGTTAAACAATTCTCTGTCACTTACCAGTCATAGTGATAGCAAAAATATTGGATTACTGGATTCTAGCACTTGTCTTCAATGTCTTATAGCTTGGTATAGCTTCAGATAGCTACAATACATGTTTTGTGCACCAGATGCAGCTCACTTTAGGCCTTTCAGTGATACTAATAAGTGCAAACCCTAAAACCGTTATGGTTCTGAAATTGTGAACTCTTAAACGTCTCGAGTATGTCATGGAATTAAACTTCTCCTTCCTTCATCAGGTATGGAATCATAAACTTATGATTAATGCCCTTCTCTGACATGTGGTCGATCTGAGATCAGTCTAATATAATCTGTAATAAAAATGTGTTGTGTACATCGTTGAATATAAAATTACTTATATTAGAATTATTATGATAGAGGTGTTGCCAATGATTTTTTTTTCTTTTGGTACTGGAGAATTGATACAAAATTTATATCAAACATTCTTTTGGTACTCAAATAGCTCAGGTTATGTTAAACAATTCTGTGTGATTTACCAGTCATAATGATACCAAAAATATTATTGTTACCATAACCGGTTTGTCATTGAGATATATATTGTACTTTTCATCTGTTATTTAAAACCAATGCTTTCAATATGCTTTTATAAATTTTCAGGTAATTTTTCTCTCGATATTTATAATTTGTGAACATCCCAGTTTTAAAACAGTTTGGCCCATAGCTATACTGCAGTGGTTGTTTAAATGTGAAATGTGGCAGCATTATGGTTTTGGTAGTCTAAACACATACATCCAAACATATTTAAAAATATATAAAATCCTTTTTAGTTTTAGTTTGTATTATCACTATGATTATTTACTGTAACGGAAGAAAATGTCTCATTTTAGAATCAAATTAAAAGTGCTCTGAAATTTGCATGGAAGTTGACTACAATTGTATTTGAAAGGCAGTCACATGATTGTTTAGCAAGTGATGGTTATGCTTCTGCTAAATAACTGAATAATAAATTGCAGATTGTTTTTAATGTATTATTGTGGTTTGAGTAGACTATAGAAAAAAGATTGTTTCCAGTGTACTAATAACAAAAAAAGGTTTGAAATACTAATGGATATTGTATATTTTTACAGAACAAAAGAACCTCCAGAGCAATTCATTTGTTACGGTGGACACAGCTTTTCTGTAATCTGTCTAGTTTTGCTAAAATATTTTATTTTTGGTGTTTTTGTCTGTTTACAGCTGAATAGTGTACAGCATTTTTGTTGATAAAAATTCAAAATTTGTTGACTTATTGTTCTTGTTGTTACTGTATTTCTGTTAATTAATTTCATAATTACTATTAAGATTTATTAGTGTGTGTGTGTATGTGGGTTGCTGTCTGGCTCAAAATTAATCGTACTTCTCCAGTCAAGTGTTACACGTCACACATACACATACACATACACACACACACAAACACACATACACAGAGAGAGAGAGAGAGAGAGAGAGAGAGAGAGAGAGAGAGAGAGAGAGAGAGAGAGAGA
>JAVCKW010174332.1:0-12155 GCA_034780715.1 Peltospira delicata | reverse complement strand
TATGTATGTATGTATGTTTGTGTGTTTATGTGTATGTATATAGAGGCCGATGCGATATGTTTGTATCTATATAATGTAAATATGTACCGGTATGTATATATGGGCTCGTTGAACTTCTTGTTTTAGTCAGTGCTCTACAACTGGTGTAGCAAAGGCCAAGGTGTGTGTGTCTGCTTTGCCAATCGAAGATCCCTTGTTGCCAGTCGAAAAGAGTGTCCTATGTGTCAGCAGCTAGTTTGCTTTTACACTATGAAAACGTTGTCCTTAACTATGTGTCTTATATAACCGTAAATAAAATGTGTTAAGTGCGTCATTAAATCAAACATATATCATATTTCCATTGTCAGTCGACATGTATTACTTGTGAGGGCTTTAATACGCAGTTAGCTCCCCTGTTTACTATGTTACTGAGCCATCCACGATACGAATAGAATAGAATTGAAGTTTTTTTTTTGGACACATTTTATTTACGGTTATATGGCGTCAGACATATGGTTAAGAACCAATTTGATAGTCACCACATAGACTACCCCTTCGTTAAGCAGCAAGGGTTATTTAATATGCACTATCCCATAGACAGAATAGCACATACCACGGCTTTTGGTACACCAGTCGTGGAACACTGGCTGGAACCACGATACGATGTTTACTCTCTCTACAAGTTCGCCGCCTGGCTCCAAAAGATGCAGCTGGTGCTACGATCGCCCTCCCCCTAGACAACCTTCCAACCCTCCACTCCGGTAAGGCCCATTTGTCAGACCTTAAACTTTTCAGCCAGCGTTCCAAACTGTATGTTTAGTGGAGGTGGTATGTGTGTGTGTGTTTATTTTATTTTAAACAGTAGCATGGGCCATTGATGTTCTACAGTAGGGTTGATAAGATCATTCTAGCAACCTAAAACAAATTTAAAATGTCGCATGAGTACTGCATTGTAGTCTCAGAAAAAAAGCATTACCAGTTGCTTAACGCACGTTTGTGGAGCAAAAGTACGGATCCAGCATAAATTACTTGGATTTAAAAAAAATTATAATAAAATAAAAAATAATTTAATCTTTTTTTTTTTAATTTTTTGGTGACGATGAATATATGGGTGAATGGGTGATGAGGAGAACAAGAAGGAATTGGGTAGGTGAAAATATGCATGGTACAGGAGGAAAGACGGCAACAACGGAAATTAATGTTTTACATAAAATCGATTATTAAAGTATCTTTATCTTAGTTACAACTCGAATATTTCGTTATTAATACAAGACACCCTCTGCCTTGGACCCTTTCTAGTTGGCATGTTTGTCTTCATCTTGTAGTTTCCATTTATCGCGCAATCTGTGGCCCAGATAGTATGAATAAAACGATGACGTCCCAGTTAAAACTCGAGTGTCACTCCATTTACACTCCCCTTATAATTTATAATTTTTAATAGAAAAAAGATATTTGCTTGTAACTATTTTTGGCGGGAACCGTCATTTTTGCAAATTTGATATGGTCACTTTAGCTTTAGTGTATCCAATGGCAGTTTCCCTTGTGAGCGAATATCGTGAAATCACCCTTTATTCCGCCGTCTGTCACAAAGAGACTGGATACTTCAAACCGGACAAGTGTAATACAACAGGTTGCTCTAAATGTGCGTGTTAACGCACATGACCATAACGAATACTACTATAACAAAATACTACTATCTGATTTTACCACTGCTACGACCATAACCTGTGCACCATCTTGAAAGGCTGATCGTTAGAGATCAGTACTCGTCAATGAGTCATGTTTTTTCTCTTTAAAATATACCCCGATATCACTGATTAAAATGTGTTGAATGTCACTAATTACATAAGTAAGTAATAAACAATGAAAAACAAACACAATATATAATGTTTTATTAATTGTAAAAGATTGGTTTTACCCTGTAAGTTAATGAAGATGATTGCAGTTACTACAAACTGTAGAAAACAATTTCATGTTTAAGTGAGCTAATATTTCAATAACACAATAAGACAAAATTATAAAAGCAAATTAAATTGGAAATCCACAACTCAAACACTGTGAGATCTGAATATTATCAAATTCAAGGTTAGTATGGGTTCGGGTCTGCAATGAAAAATGAGAATAACTGTTTTGAAAACAAATAACCCTTATTTCATTATTTGAATTTCATTGGTTACTTTTAGGATAGGCTCTGAAACAAAATAATTGTTTAAAAAACTGAATTTTAAAAAACGTATTGTATTATTTTATTTTTTAAATTAAAAACAACCATATGTTTATTATTTATTATTTATTTTTAATTAGTATTATATTGATTAGTTATGATTTTTTTTTTAATTAAAATTAATTAATTTATTAAAAAATATAGTTTTTAATTAATTAATTTATTTATTAAATGTACCAGTAATATGTAAGAAACAACTTAACTGTATGCATGTAGGGATGTGACAATCTATTGTTTTACGTTGCTCTGTACGTGGCGTCACATGTAGTTTCAGCCTTTGACTGCGTGTACAGAACTATTTCGTAGCAGGGTTTTTCAGAAATTGTTTTAAAATAATTTTTGTGATGATGTAGTGGTCTACCTAGTTTTCCAATATTTCCAAAATGTTGAGTGGAAGTAGAAAAGAAATTGCAGCAATAATTAGAGTTGTGAAACCCAAGGATCATTTGCTTTAAGGTATGTAAAAAGTTATTTATAATTATAATAAAGTGAAAAAATATTCATTTTTCAATATACCTGTCAAGTTTCTTGCAATTTGAACGATTCCCAGATAGGTTTTTACGAATCTCAAATGGTTAGGAGTACTGAAACTGAACATGATTTTTGCGATGTTAGCTATTTTAAGTTATTAAAATCTATATCAATTGATTATTATGTTTTGGATGCTGTCAGTGACAGTGTGAGAAAATACAAATGTTTTTATGATGCTGATAAATTTGAATTGATATATACATATATATTGTAATATCCTCTATTTGAGATGGACTATTTCTTAATAATTACTGGGTTAATTAACAGTAATTATGATAATTAATTATCAGTCTAATCTAATCTAATCTTAGCTATTATTGTGTAGTACTTGTCCTAAGTTTTCCAATGATACCAACCTTGTTCACGCAGGTAGAAAATTAAGAAAGTTACAGCCAATTTTAATTTCGGTAACTCATTTTTACAGTTTTCCACTGTAAAAAGCGACACAAAATTGGTAAATTTAAAAACGTCATAACTTCCTAAATATATGTCAAAGAGCAATGAACCAGGTATCACTTTAAAGGTCAGTGTAAGACCTTTCCATTGATACTAACAAAACTGATATATCCCTAATGCATGTTTTCAAATATTGAAAATGTTTTGTACACGGTACTGAAATGTTTTCGTTAATAAGATATTCTCATATACTGGATAATGTAAAGGACACAGATATGTTTTTAAATCCATGATACTGAAATATATGTTTACATAGAGGATAGAGAAATATATTTTCATGTGAAGAATACCAAAATGCATTTCCAATAGAGAATACAGAAATGGTTAGTGGGAATTTGTTACATAAATTTTAAAGTAGTAATATTTAATAAAATAATGCTGTGAACATTCACAATAATTATGTGTGTCATTAAAAAAATACAATACTGCATATATTGGTATTCTATAAAATAAAATAGGTAGGAATGATGCTGAACAAAATATTTAACGAGATGGTCTTTCTGGTAATAAAATATGTGCATTTATACAAAGTATAACAGTGCATATATTTTAATGTTCTGCCTACAATTTTGTCAGTACCAGTAATTAATATTCTAGTTAATATCATATTATTTAAATTTCGACTAAATATTAAATGACACTATAAATTAAGATTAAAATTTTGTTAAATCGTAGAAGTCTTGAATTCAAATTCAGGTTTACTTCTTAATGTTCGCTTGTCTGTACTGTGAAATATTAAGGATATTTTCGTAAATATTACTGATTTGCCCTGGCATGGACAAGAAATGGAAAAGCATTTCTGAAACTATAAATATGTTTTATTTTTGTTTGAACTATAAAAATACTGAATAAATTTAATAAAACAGCGATATATAACAGCTCAAATCTGTATTACAATTATTAATAAAAATGAAAACTTTGCACAGAAATGCACCCTAAATACATTGACACTATGCAATGGAAATTGTTATTTACAGCATAACTGTTATGCTACCATGACAAATTAAGCCAGTAAACCAATCAATAATTAGCATATCGGGGAATAATTTGTACCTGGAAAAAACACAATTAACAGTTACTTTTAATCATTTTGTAATCTGATTAGCACAATAGTATGTTTGTGATTTGACAAGCTTCATTGAGTGAATTAACCATAATTATATTTGATGCCATATAATCATAAATGAGTTAAGTGCCTCTCTTCATTCTGTGAAACTAATTTGAAAATGAGTTATACTCACAAATCATGACATGAACAACAAAATACACACTGGTATATGCAATGCCAGTAATTCCACATATTATGCGATTAGAATAAAATTATTGTGTTGGGAAATGTTAAAAGTTATAAAAGTACAAATACCTATGCAAAAATGAGTTTGATTAAATTTCCATATTAATTACAAACAATCAATGGAACAAAATAACAAGACTGCAAACTTGTAGCAAAACAGGGGTATATGCTTTTCAACTGTACATGCAAAGTGAAGAAGTGCAAACAAGTATTTTAATAACATGATGTCTGAAATATTAAGTTATAATATAACTATTTAAGAAATTACTAAGTTTAAATGAATCAATATCTCCGTTTGGAACTAATCACAACCTTTAACAAAAACATGATGGAAATCAATTCTCATATAATGAAATACTCTAAAAATAAACAAGCAACCTCAATAACTAATTGTAGAAACAAACGCCTAATTTTATTTAAATTTGTTAACATAATTCCATGTAATAACTGATATTTTGTTTATAAAATAACTGGAATTCTACAAATTAACATATAACTTGGCACAGTTTTCAGCACGCATATAATTTGCCCTGTCATTCATGACCAACTACTCTTGTCTAATACTAGGAGGAGGTATCTAAATCAAGAATGGAATGATTGATTTGCGACCACGAGGGTACTTGTCAAATTCTCTGCGGTAGTTCTTGTGTTTGCCAATCGCCCATATGGTCATCTGAACAAACCCAGCCAGTGTAAAGAGAGCAGCTGAAAATAAATAAATAAATAAATAATAAACAGACAGACAGACAAACAAACAAATAACTAATCATACATATCAATAAACAAATAAACCAATACATAAAACAAATAACATTAAAAACTAAAAGTAGGGTTTTTTCTTGTACATATTTATACTGTTTGTTACTGACCTTTTAAATAGTTCCTCTATATATATATATATATATATATAGAGGAACTATTTAAAAGGTCAGTAACAAACAGTATAAATATGTACAAGAAAAAACCCTACTTTTAGTTTTTAATGTTATTTGTTTTATGTATTGGTTTATTTGTTTATTGATATGTATGATTAGTTATTTGTTTGTTTGTCTGTCTGTCTGTTTATTATTTATTTATTTATTTATTTTCAGCTGCTCTCTTTACACTGGCTGGGTTTGTTCAGATGACCATATGGGCGATTGGCAAACACAAGAACTACCGCAGAGAATTTGACAAGTACCCTCGTGGTCGCAAATCAATCATTCCATTCTTGATTTAGATACCTCCTCCTAGTATTAGACAAGAGTAGTTGGTCATGAATGACAGGGCAAATTATATGCGTGCTGAAAACTGTGCCAAGTTATATGTTAATTTGTAGAATTCCAGTTATTTTATAAACAAAATATCAGTTATTACATGGAATTATGTTAACAAATTTAAATAAAATTAGGCGTTTGTTTCTACAATTAGTTATTGAGGTTGCTTGTTTATTTTTAGAGTATTTCATTATATGAGAATTGATTTCCATCATGTTTTTGTTAAAGGTTGTGATTAGTTCCAAACGGAGATATTGATTCATTTAAACTTAGTAATTTCTTAAATAGTTATATTATAACTTAATATTTCAGACATCATGTTATTAAAATACTTGTTTGCACTTCTTCACTTTGCATGTACAGTTGAAAAGCATATACCCCTGTTTTGCTACAAGTTTGCAGTCTTGTTATTTTGTTCCATTGATTGTTTGTAATTAATATGGAAATTTAATCAAACTCATTTTTGCATAGGTATTTGTACTTTTATAACTTTTAACATTTCCCAACACAATAATTTTATTCTAATCGCATAATATGTGGAATTACTGGCATTGCATATACCAGTGTGTATTTTGTTGTTCATGTCATGATTTGTGAGTATAACTCATTTTCAAATTAGTTTCACAGAATGAAGAGAGGCACTTAACTCATTTATGATTATATGGCATCAAATATAATTATGGTTAATTCACTCAATGAAGCTTGTCAAATCACAAACATACTATTGTGCTAATCAGATTACAAAATGATTAAAAGTAACTGTTAATTGTGTTTTTTCCAGGTACAAATTATTCCCCGATATGCTAATTATTGATTGGTTTACTGGCTTAATTTGTCATGGTAGCATAACAGTTATGCTGTAAATAACAATTTCCATTGCATAGTGTCAATGTATTTAGGGTGCATTTCTGTGCAAAGTTTTCATTTTTATTAATAATTGTAATACAGATTTGAGCTGTTATATATCGCTGTTTTATTAAATTTATTCAGTATTTTTATAGTTCAAACAAAAATAAAACATATTTATAGTTTCAGAAATGCTTTTCCATTTCTTGTCCATGCCAGGGCAAATCAGTAATATTTACGAAAATATCCTTAATATTTCACAGTACAGACAAGCGAACATTAAGAAGTAAACCTGAATTTGAATTCAAGACTTCTACGATTTAACAAAATTTTAATCTTAATTTATAGTGTCATTTAATATTTAGTCGAAATTTAAATAATATGATATTAACTAGAATATTAATTACTGGTACTGACAAAATTGTAGGCAGAACATTAAAATATATGCACTGTTATACTTTGTATAAATGCACATATTTTATTACCAGAAAGACCATCTCGTTAAATATTTTGTTCAGCATCATTCCTACCTATTTTATTTTATAGAATACCAATATATGCAGTATTGTATTTTTTTAATGACACACATAATTATTGTGAATGTTCACAGCATTATTTTATTAAATATTACTACTTTAAAATTTATGTAACAAATTCCCACTAACCATTTCTGTATTCTCTATTGGAAATGCATTTTGGTATTCTTCACATGAAAATATATTTCTCTATCCTCTATGTAAACATATATTTCAGTATCATGGATTTAAAAACATATCTGTGTCCTTTACATTATCCAGTATATGAGAATATCTTATTAACGAAAACATTTCAGTACCGTGTACAAAACATTTTCAATATTTGAAAACATGCATTAGGGATATATCAGTTTTGTTAGTATCAATGGAAAGGTCTTACACTGACCTTTAAAGTGATACCTGGTTCATTGCTCTTTGACATATATTTAGGAAGTTATGACGTTTTTAAATTTACCAATTTTGTGTCGCTTTTTACAGTGGAAAACTGTAAAAATGAGTTACCGAAATTAAAATTGGCTGTAACTTTCTTAATTTTCTACCTGCGTGAACAAGGTTGGTATCATTGGAAAACTTAGGACAAGTACTACACAATAATAGCTAAGATTAGATTAGATTAGACTGATAATTAATTATCATAATTACTGTTAATTAACCCAGTAATTATTAAGAAATAGTCCATCTCAAATAGAGGATATTACAATATATATGTATATATCAATTCAAATTTATCAGCATCATAAAAACATTTGTATTTTCTCACACTGTCACTGACAGCATCCAAAACATAATAATCAATTGATATAGATTTTAATAACTTAAAATAGCTAACATCGCAAAAATCATGTTCAGTTTCAGTACTCCTAACCATTTGAGATTCGTAAAAACCTATCTGGGAATCGTTCAAATTGCAAGAAACTTGACAGGTATATTGAAAAATGAATATTTTTTCACTTTATTATAATTATAAATAACTTTTTACATACCTTAAAGCAAATGATCCTTGGGTTTCACAACTCTAATTATTGCTGCAATTTCTTTTCTACTTCCACTCAACATTTTGGAAATATTGGAAAACTAGGTAGACCACTACATCATCACAAAAATTATTTTAAAACAATTTCTGAAAAACCCTGCTACGAAATAGTTCTGTACACGCAGTCAAAGGCTGAAACTACATGTGACGCCACGTACAGAGCAACGTAAAACAATAGATTGTCACATCCCTACATGCATACAGTTAAGTTGTTTCTTACATATTACTGGTACATTTAATAAATAAATTAATTAATTAAAAACTATATTTTTTAATAAATTAATTAATTTTAATTAAAAAAAAAATCATAACTAATCAATATAATACTAATTAAAAATAAATAATAAATAATAAACATATGGTTGTTTTTAATTTAAAAAATAAAATAATACAATACGTTTTTTAAAATTCAGTTTTTTAAACAATTATTTTGTTTCAGAGCCTATCCTAAAAGTAACCAATGAAATTCAAATAATGAAATAAGGGTTATTTGTTTTCAAAACAGTTATTCTCATTTTTCATTGCAGACCCGAACCCATACTAACCTTGAATTTGATAATATTCAGATCTCACAGTGTTTGAGTTGTGGATTTCCAATTTAATTTGCTTTTATAATTTTGTCTTATTGTGTTATTGAAATATTAGCTCACTTAAACATGAAATTGTTTTCTACAGTTTGTAGTAACTGCAATCATCTTCATTAACTTACAGGGTAAAACCAATCTTTTACAATTAATAAAACATTATATATTGTGTTTGTTTTTCATTGTTTATTACTTACTTATGTAATTAGTGACATTCAACACATTTTAATCAGTGATATCGGGGTATATTTTAAAGAGAAAAAACATGACTCATTGACGAGTACTGATCTCTAACGATCAGCCTTTCAAGATGGTGCACAGGTTATGGTCGTAGCAGTGGTAAAATCAGATAGTAGTATTTTGTTATAGTAGTATTCGTTATGGTCATGTGCGTTAACACGCACATTTAGAGCAACCTGTTGTATTACACTTGTCCGGTTTGAAGTATCCAGTCTCTTTGTGACAGACGGCGGAATAAAGGGTGATTTCACGATATTCGCTCACAAGGGAAACTGCCATTGGATACACTAAAGCTAAAGTGACCATATCAAATTTGCAAAAATGACGGTTCCCGCCAAAAATAGTTACAAGCAAATATCTTTTTTCTATTAAAAATTATAAATTATAAGGGGAGTGTAAATGGAGTGACACTCGAGTTTTAACTGGGACGTCATCGTTTTATTCATACTATCTGGGCCACAGATTGCGCGATAAATGGAAACTACAAGATGAAGACAAACATGCCAACTAGAAAGGGTCCAAGGCAGAGGGTGTCTTGTATTAATAACGAAATATTCGAGTTGTAACTAAGATAAAGATACTTTAATAATCGATTTTATGTAAAACATTAATTTCCGTTGTTGCCGTCTTTCCTCCTGTACCATGCATATTTTCACCTACCCAATTCCTTCTTGTTCTCCTCATCACCCATTCACCCATATATTCATCGTCACCAAAAAATTAAAAAAAAAAAGATTAAATTATTTTTTATTTTATTATAATTTTTTTTAAATCCAAGTAATTTATGCTGGATCCGTACTTTTGCTCCACAAACGTGCGTTAAGCAACTGGTAATGCTTTTTTTCTGAGACTACAATGCAGTACTCATGCGACATTTTAAATTTGTTTTAGGTTGCTAGAATGATCTTATCAACCCTACTGTAGAACATCAATGGCCCATGCTACTGTTTAAAATAAAATAAACACACACACACATACCACCTCCACTAAACATACAGTTTGGAACGCTGGCTGAAAAGTTTAAGGTCTGACAAATGGGCCTTACCGGAGTGGAGGGTTGGAAGGTTGTCTAGGGGGAGGGCGATCGTAGCACCAGCTGCATCTTTTGGAGCCAGGCGGCGAACTTGTAGAGAGAGTAAACATCGTATCGTGGTTCCAGCCAGTGTTCCACGACTGGTGTACCAAAAGCCGTGGTATGTGCTATTCTGTCTATGGGATAGTGCATATTAAATAACCCTTGCTGCTTAACGAAGGGGTAGTCTATGTGGTGACTATCAAATTGGTTCTTAACCATATGTCTGACGCCATATAACCGTAAATAAAATGTGTCCAAAAAAAAAACTTCAATTCTATTCTATTCGTATCGTGGATGGCTCAGTAACATAGTAAACAGGGGAGCTAACTGCGTATTAAAGCCCTCACAAGTAATACATGTCGACTGACAATGGAAATATGATATATGTTTGATTTAATGACGCACTTAACACATTTTATTTACGGTTATATAAGACACATAGTTAAGGACAACGTTTTCATAGTGTAAAAGCAAACTAGCTGCTGACACATAGGACACTCTTTTCGACTGGCAACAAGGGATCTTCGATTGGCAAAGCAGACACACACACCTTGGCCTTTGCTACACCAGTTGTAGAGCACTGACTAAAACAAGAAGTTCAACGAGCCCATATATACATACCGGTACATATTTACATTATATAGATACAAACATATCGCATCGGCCTCTATATACATACACATAAACACACAAACATACATACATACATATATACATACATACATACATACATACATACATACATACATACATACATACATACATACATACATACGTACTTACATGCATACATACATTCATATATTCATACATACATATACCTACATCCATTGATCCACACACACACACACACACACACACCCACACACACACACACACACACACACACACACACACACACACACACATGAATATAATATATAAAATGGAGATATAAAGACAAATCATCGACTAATCGTTGGCTCATTATTGCGGTGCATATTTTGTGTGTGTTCACTTTCGTTTTGCCGGATATCTTGCTGCTGTGTTAACCCTTCGTAATGTTACACAGCGGTTACATGCTGCGATCAGTGGTTTCGGCTTTACGCGGCTTACTATAAAACACGCCGAGTTCGAATTCATCTCAAATCATCTTCAAGTTAAATCTTTACCTACAAGTTCAGAAGAAAGATATTCAGAAGAAAGAACCAAAATGCAGTACGCTCACATTATATTGCTGGCTATTGTGATAGGTATGTAATAACTTATTATTATTGATTATTGTTTATTGTTGTTCTTGTTATATTCTGTATTATTATTATTATTATTATTATTATTATTATTATTATTATTATTATTATTATTATTATTGTTATTTTATTATTTAAATTTCACAATTTATACTTTCACATCATTTTTATAATGGAGATATTTCAATTAAAGGAATTAATACCTGTACTCTGTTTTAAATACCGTACTCAACACAACAGCTAACTAATGGCGTATTTTCCTTCTTTTCTGTCGCATCGGAAAGCTTCTCTATTTGTTATGGCACTGTCTTGTCACGGTCATGGTCATGGTCACGGTCACGGTCACGGTCACGGTCATGGTCATGGTCATGGTCACGGTCATGGACATCATGGACACCACGGACATGGACATGGTCACGGGCATGGACACCACGGACACGGTCATGGACATGGTCACGGGCATGGACATGGTCACGGGCATGGACACCACGGACACGGTCATGGACATGGTCACGGTCATGGTCATGGACACGGTCACGGACATCACGGTCACGGTCATGGACATCACGGTCACGGTCACGGTCATGGACATGGTCACGGTCATGGACATCACGGACACCACGGCTAACAAGATTACAACATATGAGAAACAACCGGCGCAGTGTGCCTTCCATAGTTTTAAAACAAGACCGTTGTACGGCGAATTATTTGTACTTTGAAGTTTGTAAATAAAATTTAAAAAAAATGTTTGTTAATTTTGATATACCGTAATGATTTGTTGAAGCAAACAACAACAAAACAACAGCAATAATAATAATAATAATAATAATAATAATAATAATAATAATAATAATAATAATAATAATAATAAT
>JAVCKW010172112.1:0-12228 GCA_034780715.1 Peltospira delicata | reverse complement strand
GAATTAAACTGGAATTTTATTTTCAAATCGAGGCAGAGAGAGAAAATTTACTAAGTTACAGTGTTTCAAATTTGAAGATTTTAACTCATCTATAACCCTGGCATATTAATAAAAGTGTATCAGGGTTCTCGCCAGGTGAAAATTAAAGGGGAGCGGCCTCTCGATTTTGGACTGAGGGTTGGAATGAATGAATGAATGTTTAACGACACCCGACTGCCAATCTCTCAGGTTTAGTCAAATGTTTACAAAAACCTTTATATAGGTCAATTTGTCAACAAGTCTTACTTCCTTGGCGCGAAAAGTATGAAAGCAAAGGTGACAATGACAGGATATTCGCTGGTGACAAGAACTGGTAATTTAGGTATAAGTTATTAATATAGCACATGAATTTTAAACCTAGCTACTAGATGAAATAATGATCGCATATAATGCATTTTGTATCAGAAATATTTTAGTTTTATTGTTATATAATTCCAACCTCTAAAAATGATTTGTTTATAAACATTTGGATTGGTCTAATGCATATGAATTTCCTGTTAATAAAATTGTAAATAATCGGAAAATAGAGTTCGGCTTTTATTTCAAATAAGTTAACAACAGCAATATTGTTAAGTGTTTGGAATTATAAGAATTGAACATGATAAGTTTCGAGTTTCATGCAAGTATGAAATGCGACACCGCTTTACACACTTAGTATAAATGGCTTCGCGCTACGCCATTCATATAGTGTGTAAACCGGTTTTGTGTTTCATACTTGCATTAAACTCGAAAATTATCACGTTCAATTCTTAAATATTCCCAATGTGTTGAGTGAGTCATTAAATTAATGTTGCAGCAATAATACTTAAACACATGGAAAATAACCCCTACCCTTGTTTAACAGTTCCCATTGTGATTTGAACACTTGTTTAAACGCTCGTTCAGAAGCCAAAGATGCACATTGAACAGTTTGTTTTATAAATACTGCTTTTTCATTAAAAGCATGCAGTTAGCAGTTTTTAAATTGTTTAAGAGAAAAACAGGCTTTGTAAATTCAGCTCAATGTGTTTAGTGGGTGTCAATGATTATGCCAGTGAAACCGAAAGAAAATAACAGCATTTTCATATGATCGTAGTTGAACAAATCAATGCCAAATTTCAAGGGTAACCAGTTTAGAGGTGCTGTGTATGTTGTAGGCTACACTGTAAAAACTGGCCCAACCATTGCTATGTTGTGAATTGATTAAATGTTCTACATGATTAAATGTTAAAATAAGATTGTTCTCTACCTTTCCCTATTTGTAAAAACTGAGTTATGAAATAATTGTATTCATGCATTTTATTCATATTTTATAATACAAATTGAAGTAATGGAACTGTGTAGTGTCCTAGTATATGTGAAATGAAACTTCATTTTCAAATAATTCCAACCTCCAAAAATTATTTGTTTATAAACATTTGGATTGGTCTAATTCGCATCACATGATTACAAAAACCAACATTCATAACTGCACGAATGTCACTTTTGCACTATTTTTGACCTACTGTATGGCTTGTCAACAAATGAATTCCAGTAAGATTCAATTGTCGTGTGTTCTTATATATTTTGGGAGAGACTTAGGACATAACAATATGGATGTTTGATATTTGAAGATGTTCTTTTCATACAGAATCAACATTATATTTGGTACTTTTTGAAAAAAAGACGTAGTTACAATCTAACTGTATACCCTTGAATTGTCAACTTTGCCAGTTCCATTTTGAATGACGTACTCTTTTAATGACATCATTAGCTATCCGTTACAATTCAATTTAAACACATCAGATTATATCTTAAAGTAACTAAATTTACTTACCGATACTTTGTTATGTTTAACGTTTCTATTTCGTATTTAATACAAAAATGTGCATTTAATACAAAAAAGTTAATATAAACTATAATAACATTTGTAACAATGCTGTTCTCTACTTCAGCTATTGACGAAAAACACTGAACAAAGGTAGGGGATTTCCCTAATGAGTATGAATTTCCTATTAATAAAAATTTAAATAGTTGGAAAATAGAGTTTGGCTTTTATTTCAAATAAGTTAACAATAGCGATAATGTTAAGTGTTTGGAATTATAAGAATTGGAGGTGATAATTTTTGAGTTTCATGCAAATATGAAACGCAAAACCGCTTTACACACTTAGTATGAATGGCTTTGCGCTAACGCGCTAAGCCATTCATATAGTGTGTTAAACGGTTTTGCGTGTCATAGTTGCATGAAAGTAAAAAAATTTCACGTTCGATTATTAAATGCAACCAGACCTGTTTTATATACCAAGTTTGAATTTTACATAGGTTGGAGTGAGGAAAATAAGCATGACAATTTTTATGTGAGATTTCAGTTATTAAGGATGTTTCCTGTTATCTTAAAAATTACTACCTCAACATTCTGTAAATTATTTCAAGTGTGAGGCGTTGTATTACTTATATCTGTGATCTGTATGTTATAGTAACATTTTGTAAAAGGCATTTTGTGATATCAACATAGAAATTCCAGGGCGACCAACCTAATGCAATAGTTTTTCTGGATTTTTCCCCAATACTTTTACCCAGTAGTTATTTTTCAAAATTTTCCCGAATGCTCTTAAAAACTATATTTAAAAAGAATGATCAATAAAGCATGTGAAAATGTCTTTTTCTACCAACCTTTTGAAATATTAACATAAAGGAATCATAATACACCTTTATTATTGCAGAGTTAAAACCATTGCATTTGACACTGTAACTTAGACAATTCAACAGAATATTTTATTTCATTTAAGCATAAATTACAGATAGGTATATCAGTATGAATGGTTCTGTAAAGTCAAAGGTAAAGCAACAATTAATACTTGTCTATCGATGTAGGGATTTCATGTCTCAGTGGGGTGTTGCTAATACCTTGGCAGTGAGATAATAATTCAGCCATATCTACTTTTTGTACTTGCATTTGTGAGACACAATTTCCAAATATGAATTTTGTTTTCTTTTCATACAGCTTTTGGTGTCAAAGATGTCCTGAAAAAGCTTATTAAACTATGACTTAGAGATAATGGCGGCTGCAAGCAGTGGTCAGCCCTTTGGTAAGTGAAATAACTGAATGTGTAGCCTATAGTATCACTCAGTTAAGTCGAGGTCTCTGTTAAGTCGTAGTATTCGCGGATTTCCTTTTTCTAAATTATCGTTTGCAACGCCACCAATAGTTTGTTTACGTTGGAGAAGCAGAAGTGCCTGTTGTGGAAAAATCTAATAAAGATAAACTTTTATAGTTTTTGTTAAATATTATGATAAACATTATTTCCCATATATGCGAACGTAAAATGGCTGTAAGCCTATGACCCATAGGTAAATTAAAGCATGTGTATTTTTTTTGGTTTCATACAACTTTATACCAATATATATGTCAAAATACCTAAGTCTGTGTTTACAATAAAGTCAATGACACCAGGTTGTCCGTGATGCCATGTGTAGCTTTTTGTAAGGTGCCGAATAAGGGCAGTTTGTGATAAATATGGCCACTGGGTCTATCTTTACAATCTACTTGCTGTGGCCTTACTGTTCATAGATTCAAAGAAAGTCTTTTTTCCTACATTGGTGAATGAAATACTAATATAACAGCTCATTTATTATTATGTATTTATTTAGATTAAAAAATAATAATCATCATAATCATAAAGATGACAGTTGTGCTATTTTGCATCATTTCAATATCGTGTGTGCTTTAATGGCTAGATCTTTCATTTATTCTTTGTTTATTGCATCCGTAACTACTTGGTAAGTAACAGCATATATTAAGAAATACCAGTTTTGTTAATATCAATGGAAAGGTCTTACAATGAACTTTAAAGTGATACCTGGTTCATTGCTCTGTGACATATATTTAGGAAGTTATGACATTTTAAAAGTGTCGAAAATTACCAATTTTGTGTCTTGTTTTACAATGGAAAACTAAAAATGTGTGACCGAAATTAAAATTGGCTATAACCTTCTTAATTTTTTACCTAAATGAACAAGGTTGGTACCATTGGAAAGCTTAGGACAAGGACTACACACATATCTAAGATTTGATTAGATTATACTGATAATTAATTATCATAATTACTGTTAATTAACCCAGTAATTATTAAGAAACTGTCCATCTCAAATAGATAGGCCTACAATATATATGTATATTTCAATTAAAATTTTCACACACTGACAATGACAGCATCCAAAACATAATAATATATCAATTGATGTAGATTTTAATAACTTAAAACGGCTTACATCGCAAAAATCAGGTTTAGTTTCAGTACCCCTAGCGATTTGGGATTCGTAAAAACCTATCTGGGAATCGTTCAAATTACATGAAACTTGACACGTATATTGAAAAATGAATATATTTTCACTTTATTATAGTTAGAAAAAACATTTTACATACCTTAAAGCAAAAGAACCATGGGTTTCACAACTCTAATTTTCGCCGCAATTTTCCCCCCACTTCCACTCAACATTTAGAAATTTTTCGAAAATGAGGTAACAAACAAATGTGTGGTCTACATCATCACAAAAAATATTTTGTTATAATTTGTGAAATAACTCTACCAAATCATTATTTTACAACGCACCCTCTGTACACGCAGTCAAAGGCTGAAACTGCATGTGAGGCCATGTACCGAGCAACGTAAAATAGTAGATTGTCACATCCCTACATATATGTTTTATTTTAATAATTATATTTGAAAGAACTTTATTATGATGATTTCGGCTTTCAGACTGAAAACGGAAATACCATGACTTAACAGAGTTGTCTTTCTTCATTTGACAGATGATAGGTTGTCATTTGTAGACAAGTTAAAAGGCACTATTATGACATATCAACAAATTTGTTTTTCATAACTGGTTCAATGAAGAGTCAAACGTTGTGTTCATCCAGTAATTATAACAGTTGTACAATAGAGCGATGGCAAAACTAAGTACCGCGACTTAACATAGGTCATAGGCTTAGGGGAAATAATTTTTATCATAATACTTAAAAGCTTATCTTTATTAGATTTTTTTCCTCAACAGGCACTTCTGCTTCTCCAACGTAAACAGACTAAGTACCGCAACTTAACATGGTCCCATCTTATTATATTCTTTCATGGCCTTACACAAATGACAAAGTGAGTTGCAAAATATTTAAAATGAAAGAAAAGCTTTAAAAGGAACAACAAGAGAGAGAGAGAGAGAAAGAGAGAGAGAGAGAGAGAGAGAGAGGGGGAGGGAGAGAGAGAGAGAGAGAGAATGTTTTAATGACATAATCTATATATTTGCATTTATAATTTTATGGCATCAGATATATATGGACCAACTGGTATAACAAAAGCTGTGCTATCCTGTCAGTGGGATAGTGCATATAAAAGGATCCCTTGCTGATAATTGGTACACAATTCCAAAGTTGCTCCATCAGAACTGTTCTCTGTTGCTTCCTCCTATATTTGGAGTACTAATCAACACCTTCAGCATTTTGTTGAGTTTCTTGTTACCCTCATCTATGGTGGGTCCATCAACAAGAAGAAGAAAGTGAGGAAGAAGAAAAGCGCACCAGGGTTGGCATAAGAGTGACCAAAACCAGCTGCTCAACTGCTGGTGGAGATCCAGTCTGCGATGCTACCCCAGGCAATTCCTGCTCAGAAGCAGAGACAGAACCAGGCTGTTACTACCCTCTCCCTCCTTGAGTAGTTGGCCTTGAAGAGTAAGGTTTCATCACCACTGAATTAGTGAGCCAGCAAATGTCTTGCCATCCTGTAACAACCATCACTGTGAGAGGCAGCAGCATGCTGGGTGAGGACGAAGTTTAGGAAGAACATCACCCCAAAGACAGAAGACACATTCGTCCTTTTATACAATGCTGACAGCTCCTGCCACAGGACTACATCAACATTGAGGTGACAGCCCAAGAAGAACTCCATCAAGCACTTGGCGTGACAACTAGGAGGGAGAAAACCTACCAACAGATGGTGCTACCACTGGAAGTCAATTCTGACAGTGCACACTGTCTGCTGTAAATGCTGATGGAGCCTGATTAAAATGGCTATGTCTGCAAGTACGTTGTTGTGCTCCAAGGGATGCAGCTAGTGCTGAAATCTCCCTCCCAAACTTCTCCAACTTTTTCCTCCAGTTAGGACAATTATCAGACTTTTAAACTTGTCAGTCATTCAAAAAATTATGTTTAGTAGTGTGACACCCTTATTTTGGCAGCACCACATGTCTAGTGTTAGCATAGCTGGTAAATAAAAAACACTCTCTTCCCTTCCCTTTTTCCTTCCCTTTCTCTCTTACTCTCACTAAGAGTCTGTGTGTGTGTGTGGGTTTGGCACAAATAGAACTTGTCATTAACTTGTAAGTCAAACAAAACGGCATTGTCGGACAACCCACATACACTTTTCATACTTTTTTGATGCATTGATTTAATAAAAACACACAAAGGATACCCTCGAAAAAATAATACAAGTTCCAACTTCATCCAAGGATGAATTTGAGGTGGAACTTGACAATTCTTTGCAAGAGAAAATGTATTACTAAAAATAACACTACTGATTCTACTTTTTAACTGCTTTAGTATTAACCTAAATAAAAACATCACAGTAGTGGTGATAGGTGCTTTTATGTCACTTCTACCCAGCATGTTTGTCATGGCCACTTTAAAATGCAGGTTTACATAAAGTATTCTTTCAGAATATTGTCTTATTTAATTGCTTTTTTTATGTTTTCTTTTTCAGAATTTGATATACGTATTGATCCTCTTCTTATACATGATAATGGTAAAGAAGAGGAAGAGATAGAAGACCACACATCTGTATATCGGTGCTTGCAAGAAACACATGTACTGACAAGAGTATTTCAACCATATGATGTCAGTGTGGTCAAAGTATCTAAAGAACTTAAAATTACACTGTCAGTGTGTTCTATCAAACATTTTGAAAAATTCAAAGAAAGCATTAAGAATGAAGATGTAACAAAATCAATTACAGAATGTTGCACTGGTTTAGGACTGGAAAGAGATCTTGGTATATTACCTGATAGTGATCGACGTCTCCACGTCAAACTGGATGTGGATCTAGTGGATGAGAAAAAGTCTACCAGACAAGCTAAAACCCATTTTAAGTCTTTACTCAAGTAAGTATACAGTAGAACTATGGTTCTAATTTGCTTTGAATACCATTGTTTATTAAAAATTCTGGATTGTTTTGATTACGGCAGAACACCATTGTGTTAATAATAGAGGACCATAGCAAAATATTGAAGTAACTATTTATCATTATAAATAAAGACTATAAGAATAAAGTCATAAAGGTGGATATGACTACATCCAAGGACTAAGGGGCCCACCTTGCACTCCCCCCCATTCCTACCTCACAAAATGATGAAACCATTTTTCTAACAGTTTCAGACTTATATTTCAATATTATGAATTTTAGCATCACTGGGATATGCTATGGTTTTTGAAAGTGTTAAATTATCCCCTAGAACAGATTCTGAACTTATACAAATGTTGAAATAACAAAAATGAATATACGTTAAATCAACCCTAGAATACTAGGTGACCACTCAAAATACTGGTATCTTTGTCCTCTATTCCTTGGGTGTCATGGAGAAGGTCACCAAAGGTCAACAGGTCCAATATTTTAGATAATACTTAAAATCTGACATACAAGCATACATTTGATTACAACTTTTATAAAATTTGTAAATTTCTTAGATAACAACTTGAACACTGCACGAGACATATTTTAGAACACATTCAATGTGTTAGTGTAATTATTTTGGAATGTATTTTGTTTACATGACAAATTGAAAAAGGTAATTTTAATGATAACAAAAACATAGATTTAGCTAAGGGAAATAAAAATGGTTATATCACTCTAAACTATATAATTTCACAGCAAGCTGATATTCCACATATTGATAATGATGAAAGGTACATGTCCAGCAGTTAAATATTCATTTGAGGTCAATGTGTAGGTTATCAGAGGTCAGAGATCACAAACTTTAGACAGTGCTTAATATCTGACATGTAAGCATTTATGTTTGTATGAACAAGGTTTGAACCTCATCGATAGCCTACTGGTTAAAGTGCCTGCCTGAGATTAATCTGTTGAGTAGCCACTAGAAATTTGTACAAATTGAAATGTTTCCAATGTCAATATAACCATTAATAAAATGTGTCGAGTTCATTGTAAAAAAAAAAAAAAATTAAAAAGAAGAAAAACACAAACCTCATCAGAAAAGTTTGATGGCCCAAAACTAAATATTTGGGCCACTTTATTTTCATTTTACTGGTACCAGTAAAAAAGGTACACAAAGTAGTAGCATAGATAGGTAAAAAAGGTACGTACATTTATTTTATTAATTAAATACTATTTCTGATTATTATAAACCAAATTATTTATATTGTGACATGTTATTTTTATGAATACACATAGCGTGAATTTGTGATGTTTAATTTTTGTAAGTTGTCATCTGTTAAAAAATATTAATAAAAACAAAAAGCAAAACAAAAACAAAACAACAAGAGAAAAGGAGAAAAGAGGTTTGGGGAATATAATCAGTAATAAAAATATACAATTTTAATAATTGGAAATAATGCTCATGCTGGTGTCAAGACATAACAAAAATTGTCGACCTGCAGATTTCTTTCTCCCTTCCTCTGTCCTACTGAAATAGGTCACACATTGGGAATTAGCTTGCTTATGTCAATGAACTAGTCTCATTCCACATGATTGATCATATCAGAAAAAAGGTTTTTACCTTTATTACCTATATACCAATATTGCATTTTGTGTACCTTTTTCACCAGTATCTTTTTTATCTGTAGATTTGTTTTAGCCTAGAACCATGAAATATCATAATCCAAATTATAAACAGTTGGAGAGATTTTAATATTACTGTAAATTATATCACATTTGATGACATTTATATAATTAATTTAGAATGTTATGATAAATAACTTAGAATTTTCTTTTTTTGTAGACCTGAATTAGAAAGACTAAATGAGTCAAAGACAGCAGCAGTATCTCAGGATGGACCTCCAGAACATGTAAGGTTTTGGTTTATGTTTGATCATATAATTATGGAAAATAATACTTGGAATATGCAAGGGCATTGTTATACAGCATGCAATTTTTTGGCAAGACCTGTAGACCAAGGCTAGCAAAAATCTGATGGACGAGTTCTCTAGCTTACCCAGCATACAGCCTGTGTGTCTCTCAAATATAATATGAACAAATGAAACTGATACTTCTAAATGACAGATGTAACATACTGAAATATCTAAACAAATTACAGTTTCAAATTGTAAGTAAACTAAAAGTGCAACTAGGCTTACATCTTTTTTTTTCTATGTAGTAATAAACCAAAACCAAGAAACAAATACCATTTATTTAACTCTGTCAATCCAGTTTTTACAAATAATTGTATTTGCCACACACAAATTATAATTATGTGATGTTAAATGTCTTGTTCACAATGCATCTTGTGTGTGATGCACAAAACAACAACAAAAATCCAAATTAACTTGACAGATGGGAAAGGTGGATCTTTAAATTATTAAAACAGAGATAAATCCCCAAAAGATTAATAGTTTCATGCATGAGTCTTATTGAAGACGTTTTTTCTGACATGAGTCTCAAGAAAATCAATCTTTGGTGCGCGTTTTAACAAGCTCCATTGATTGATTTCCTTGAGACAGAAATATTTTCTAGCACAGCGTGTTTCATTTCATTTTTGTAACGTAATGTAATTTCACCATATTATGTCACGAGTGTGGAAACATGTAGTTGTGTCGAGAAGCAGCCTGCCTTGAGTTGTACTCCTATTAAAATTTTTTTTTAAAAAAATAATGTATTACATTGTCTGATCTAAATCTATACTAAATTGTATTTGTGATCAATAATACCTTTCTATCTTTGTTTACATGCTAAACATGTTGTAACACGACATCATATACATTCTTGTTTTTAAAATGATGTAATCAACAGGTAGCAACTGCTGTCTACATCCTAAACGACAAAGGAAATTATCCAATGAAAAGGATGGATTACGTATAACGGCGCGTAGATCGTTTTCCTATCATGGCTTTCTACCACCTTTCTGACATCAGTCCTAGAAATTGGTTTCTGTATTTTAACCACTTTTATCAATTCTTACAAGATATGTAATAAACAATAAATTGGATTGCTTCAAGAAATGATTCTTGGAAAGAACATAATGTTTCAGATTCTTTTAATAACCATGTATTTGTAAGCATATTAAATTTTTTAATTAATAAATTCAGTGATTTTTAAAATCCTGTTATAATTCAGAATCTTCCTGTTGACAAAAAGAGTGGAACACAAGTAGACAGAACTCACAAAGATGATAATGTGAACCTGAGGCTGGATCCAGAACCAAATGCCAGTTCATCACAATCACACAGTGTAGAAAAGGTTTGTATCTAATTGTAAACCTCAGAACAATAAGGGTTAAGTCACATTATGATTATTCTGAGAAAAAGGGAAAATATTAATTTTCAATATTTCCTTTTTAAATGACCATTCCTCTTGAATGTGCATCATGAAGAGTCTACATAGTGAATTAAAGGTATTATTTAACAACTACATTTAATCAATTAAAAAAAATTGGCAAATGTACTGTACAACAAAAGAAACGTGAACATATTAACCCGTTAAGGACCGTTGATGTGTATACACGTCCACTTAATTCAAGATGTCATAACTGATGATGTCACAGATTTGGTTGTCATGGCGTTATGGCTAATTGAAAAACAGATAGCCTATATATTAGAAAAGGGTTTCTGAATAATTCCAGATGAAAAGCCATATATTTATATGAGAACTACTTAAAAATTGTATAGTTGTAATAAAAATATTAAAAGTAAAATTTTCGGGGGGAAAATCGGCAATACATTTCAAGTGGTACATTATACCCATCCTTTTTTGCTTCTGTCATAGTGTAGGCTGTAATCCCTATTTCATTACATCACTGGTAGGCCTACTGATATATATAATACGGAAATATCACTTAAATTTAATTGATACAGCGCAGTATAGGCGTTTTTAAAATATTTTTACAAATCCACCATTTTGTTCAAACATGTTGTTGGATAACTCATGTTTATTCAACACACCAAACATCTAATTATTTCACGTTGCAAAATGTTTCAAAACTTTAATTATTTTTATTTAATGCTGATCAATGTAAAATTGGAAATTCAAACCTTAGTACAGTTTTCTTCCATTTATTTGTTTACATAAATGTACAAAAAGATGCACAATAATATATATGTAATCAGCTAGGTTACAGGTTAAGAAATAGGTGAGGCCCAGTTACAGTTCACTAATGCCACCCACAAATTATAATTAAGTGAAGTTAAATGTCTTGTTCACAATGCATCCTGTGTGTGCAATGCATCCTATGTGTGATGCATAAAACAACAACAAAAATCCGAATTAACTTGACAGATGGGAAAGGTGGATCTTTAAATTTACTAAAACAGATATAAATCCCCAAAAGATTAATAGTTTCTTGCATGAGTCTTATTGAAGATGGTTTTTATGACATGAGTCTCAACAAAATTAATCTTTAGTGCGAGTTTTAGCAAGCTCCATGGATTGATTTTCCTGAGGCGAGTGTCAGAATAACTATCTACAAAAGGGCGAGTGCAAGAAATATATTCTAGCACAGCATGTTTCATTTCATTTTTGTAACGTAACGTCATTTCACCATATTACGTCACGAGTGTGGAAACGTGCAGTTGTGTCGAGAAGCAGTCTGCCTTGAGTTGTACTCGCATTAATAAAATAAAATAAAATAAAACAAAATAAAATAATATATTACATTGTCTGATCTAAATCTATACTAAATTGTATTTGTGATCAATAATACCTTTCTGTCTTTGTTTACATGCTAAACATGTTGTAACACGACATCATATACATTCTAGTTTAAACTAATGACGTAATCAACAGGTAGCAACTGCTGTCTACATCCTAAACAACAAAGGCAATTATCCAATGAAAAGGACGGATTACGTATAACCGCATGTAGATGGTTTTCCTAACATGGCTTTCTACCATCTTTCTGACATCAGTCCTAGAAATTGGTTTCTGTATTTTAACCACTTTTATCAATTCTTACAAGATATGTAATAAACAATAAATTGGATTACTTCAAGAAATGATTCTTGAAAAGAACATAATGT
>JAVCKW010169891.1:0-12275 GCA_034780715.1 Peltospira delicata | reverse complement strand
ATCAGACACTTCGGCTTATTATCCACAAGAATATATCCCAGTGGTAGTCAGTTATACCAATATACGACAAGTACCTATTCCCGTAGAAGTAGACCCTATTACAGTAATATCACCAGAGGAATATGCTCCAACAATTACAGAATACAGTGTAGCAAGTAACAATGCGCAAGATGCAATCCCAGTAACATACACTGCACCTAACACTGCACAACAAACAATAGCAATAGGAGAAAAGGCAACTAACACTGAACAAAACAAAACTTCATTAACAAACGTTACAATTAGAATTGCACAAAATACAGGAAAATATAATACAGCAAATGCGCCACAGTCAACCATTCCAAACGAAAATATTGCCAAAACTAACACAGTAGTAGATAATGAAGGATACATTTTACAAGATACTGCAACTAATTTCCAACAAGACACAAATCCAGTCATACCTATTTATTCTCAAGACCTTGGTCCAGTGTCTGAGTTTACATATAACTTTCCTGATAACACCAACACAGTTGTAGATGTAACATCTACTTTACCAAACTACACTAATGAAGCAAACAACACTGCATCTAGCGTCTTACAAAATGATACACCAGTCAAAAGTATTGGATCCGACTTCCAAGCAGGAGACAATAATGCTAATTTTCTACAAGATTCTGTTCCAGTAATGGACACAATGAAAAACTTTCAAGACATTGTTTCGGTTAAGAACATTGCAGATACCTTTCAAAAAGACACTAATCAAGAAACAGGCAGCGCAAGTAATTTTCATCAATATCCCAGTTCAGTAATAAAACCCAGAACCATACTTCCACACGAAATTAAGTCAAGCTTAACCACTGCAGCAACTGTGTCACAAGACTCTCTACCAGGAACCCAGAATATAACTGACTTTACGCAAGACATCAATCCGGAAATATTACTGACGTCTGAATCATCACAAGGTGCTCTTCCAATAGCGGACAGTGGACCACACTTTCCTGCAGATACAATTCAATTAGCAGGTACCGATTCTAAGTTTATATATGAAACTAGTCCAGTAATAGACCCCATAATCAACTCCCTAGAACACAGTCATGTATTAACAGACACTGTGACTAAATTCCCACATGGAACTATTCCAGTACAGGAATCACAAATGAATTTGAAAGAAGGCACTGTTCCTTTAATTGATATTGGAAATAGTCTCCTCCGTGACACTAATCAAGACACCAGAACTGAAAATCGATTCCCCAAAGAAACCTCTCCCATAACAACCACCACAACTGAATTTCAAACAAACAAAATTCCGGTATCTGACACTAATGCTTACTATCCACAAGACCATGCATCAAATGATACCACAGCACATGTCCAGCATGGCACTAAACCAGGCACACGCTCAACAACTGACACCAGCCTAGACGCAATTGACATTACAGATCCGGCAACCAGCTTCAGAAAAGACAGTATGCTAGTAAGCATAACTAATACTCAACAGACAGCAATTCCAGTAATATACACTACAAATGATTTCCCTAACGAACCCAGTCAAGTAACATCCCAGACAACTGACGCTCAACTTACAATGACAGAAACTGCAACCAATAATGAACAAAATACACGTCCAATAACAGACACTGCAACTAGCATTGGACAAGACTCAATGCCAATAATATACACTGCAACTAATACTGGACAAAACGTGATACCAGTAAGAGACACTGTAACTTACACTGAACAACATACAATTCCAATAACAGACACTGCAACTAATATTGGACAAGATATGTTACCAGTAATAGACATTGAAACTAAAATTGGACAAGACACAATTCCAGGAACAGACACTGCAAATAAAACTGGACAATATAAAATACCAGTAACAGATACTTCAACTAACATTGGACAAAACACAACGCCTGTAATAGACACTGTAACTAACATTGGACAAGACACAACGCCAGTAAAAAACACTGTAACTAACATTGGACAAGACACAACGCCAGTAATAAACACTGTAACTAACATTGGACAAGACACAACGCCTATAATAGACACTGCAACTAACATTGGACAAGACACAATTCGAGTAGCACACACTGCAACTAACATTGCACTAGATAGAACTTTAATAGCAGACAATGCAGCTAACACTACGCAAGACAGAAATCCTATAACAGACACTGCAATTAATGGTGGACAAGAAACAATAGCAACAACAGAAACGATAACTAATATTGCACCTCACATAATGCCAGTAATATACACTGCACCTAACATTGCACAAGGATCAGTAGCAATAGAAGAAAAGGCAACTGAGACTAAACAAAACACAGCTCCATTAACAAAGAGTGCAACTCACATTGCACAAAATACAATTCCAATAGCTGACATTTCAACTAATATAGCACAGGAACAAATTCCAGTAACAGACTCTGTAACTAACATTGTACAAAATACAATTCCAATAGCTGACATTTCAACTAATATAGCACAGGAACAATTTCCAGTAACATACTCTGTAACTAACATTGCACAAAATACAATTCCAATAGCTGACATTTCAACTAATATAGCACAGGAACACATTCCAGTAACAGACTCTGTAACTAACAGTGCACAAAATATAATTCCATTTGGAGACACTCGTGCTAAGTCTACACGAGATGCATCAGTAACTGATTCCCACAAAATATCCAGTCCTATAATAAATACCACAGTGATATTTTCACAAAAGTCTAACGCAATACCAAACACTGTGAATACGTTTCCACAAGGTACAATTTCATTACATGACACTGCAGCTGGTTTAACAGCAGAAACACATCCAACAATGACCACTGCATCTGAATTTTCACAATATATTCAGACACAAGATGCAGTAGAAATAGCAGAAACTCCAACTAACTTCGCACACGACACCGTTCCAGTAACAGACCACGCGACAACTAACACTGCACAAAATACGATTTCTGTAACAAATATTCCAACTAGCATAAAACAAAAGACAATCCCAAATGTGGATAATGAGGCTAGTTATGTACAAGATATAACAGGTTCTGTAACTCATTTCCCAAAAGGATTCAGCCCTATGACAAACACTAGAACCATCTTTCCATACGATTCTAACGCCTTGGCAGACACTGTAATTACATCTCCACAAGGGCACACTGCAAATGCATTTCCACAAGATGCAATTTCATTAACAGACACTACAGCTGATTTGATACATGAAACACCCCGGCCAATGGTTAAAGAACATGTGTTTCCACACGACAGTATTACAGTAGGCACAACATCAGTTTTACAACAACATCATAGTGCAGCATCAAGCACTACTAATTACTTTGACCAAGATGCTATTACAATACGAGACACTGCGACTAACTTCCCAGAGGATACTAACCCAGTAGCAGGCACAGCAAATGAATTGATACCAGACATTATTTCAATAACTAACAAAGAAACTACCTTACCACAAGATGGATATCCCACAACATATACAAACAGTAATCGTCATCCAGGCACCATTGAAGTAATCGATGGTGCGGTTATTCTTCCAGAACAAAGTATTTCGGTATCTAATGCTGGAAATACGTATCTACAAGATAAACATTTCGTAGCAGATAAAACATTTAACAATCAGCCAGAGACTGTTTCAGTAATAGATGGTGCAGCTGCTCTTCGAAAAGGTACTAGTTTAAGCACAAGTACTTCAACTAACTTACATGAAAACGTTAATACACCAGGTAAGTTTACTCAAGATACAATGACAGACGTTAATACACTAGTTAAGTTTACTCAAGATACAATAACAGACGTAAATACACCAGTTAAGTTTCCTCAAGGTACAATGACATACGTAAATACACCAGGTAAGTTTACTCAAGATACAATGACAGACGTTAATACACCAGGTAAGTTTACTCAAGGTACAATAACAGACGTTAATACACCAGTTAAGTTTACTCAAGATACAATGACAAACGTTAATACAGTTAAGTTACCTCAAGGTACAATAACATACTTAAATACACCAGTTAAGTTTACTCAAGATACAATAACAGACGTTAATACACCAGTTAAGTTTACTCAAGATACAATGACAGACATTAATACACCAGGTAAGTTTACTCAAGATACAATGACAGACGTTAATACACTAGTTAAGTTTACTCAAGATACAATAACAGACGTAAATACACCAGTTAAGTTTCCTCAAGGTACAATGACATACGTAAATACACCAGGTAAGTTTACTCAAGATACAATGACAGACGTTAATACACCAGGTAAGTTTACTCAAAATACAATGACAGACGTTAATACACCAGTTAAGTTTACTCAAGATACCATGACAGACGTTAATACACCAGGTAAGTTTACTCAAAGTACAATGACAGACGTTAATACACCAGGTAAGTTTACTGAAAATAAAATAACAGACGTTAATACACCAGTTAAGTTTACTCAAGATACAATAACAGACGTTAATACACCAGTTAAGTTTTCTCAAGATAAAATGATAGACGTTAATACACCAGTTATGTTTACTCAAGATACCATGACAGACGTTAATACACCAGTTAAGTTTACTCAAAATACAATAACAGACGTTAATACACCAGTTAAGATTCCTCAAGATACAATGGCAGACATTAATACACCAGTTAAAATTCTTCAAGATACAATAACAGACGTTAATACACCAGTTAAGTTTCATCAAGGTATAATAACAGACGTTAATACACCAGGTAAGTTTACTCAAGATACAATAACAGACGTTTATACACCAGTTAAGTTTCATCAAGGTATAATGACAGACGTTAACACACCAGTTAAGTTTACTCAAGATACAATGACAGAGGTAAATACACCAGTTAAGTTTACTCAAGATACAATGACAGACGTTAATACACCAGGTAAGTTTACTCAAAGTAAAATAACAGACGTTAATACACCAAGTAAGTTTCCTCAAGATACAATGACAGACGTTAATACACCAGTTAAGTTTACTCCAGATACAATAACAGACATTAATACACCAGTTAAGTTTACTCAAGATACAATGACAGACGTTAATACACCAGGTAAGTTTACTCAAGATACAATAACAGACGTTAATACACCAGGTAAGTTTACTCAAGATACAATAACAGACATTAATACACCAGTTAAGTTTACTCAAGATAAAATGACATACGTTAATACATCAATTAATACATCGTCAGCTTCACTAGGCAAAATAGATCAAGTTTCTTCACTGAAGGAAAACAATAATCATACCCATAAGGCTGCAAATGAGGTTTCGCATCATTCATTTAAACATTCAGATATGACAACACAATTTCCAAAAGACAGTACATTAATAATCAACTTCACATCTAAGTTACCAGTGAGGGATATGATAAACATTCCACCAGAAAATAACTCGATAAAAAGCACAGTGGGTAATACAGAAACACAAGTCCTATTAGAAAACAGTGTGAATTCTGTTCCACAAAACAATGCATATGTAGGCATTTCTGAAAATATCCCAGTTGAAAACAAGTTCCCCATTGCGGGATATGCTAATCTACTAGAAAATATCATTAAAGGCACCCAGCATGATAGCATGTTCTTAGGAATTGATGTAAACAACATTCCAAATAACATTATGCAAGCAATTATGTCATTAGAAAAAACGATAAACGAAATCCAACAAGAGAATGCAATAACACAAAACACCACGGATACCGTTACAAATTACACCGTTAATGTAGAAAGTGCAATGAGTAGCAGAACACATGGCAGTATTCCTGTAGAAAATATATCAATTGTACATGATAGTATTCCTTTAGCAATTACACCAAACACAATTTCACATGAGAGTGTGTCTTCAGAAAATGCACAGAATACCTTTCCATCAAATACCCTTCCTCATGACTCAATTCCTTTAGAAAATGTTCCAAATATCAACCCATATGAAACTATTGTTAACGATAATGCACCAAATACCTTTCCACGTGACACTAATTCTGTAGAAAATACACCAAATAATATTGTACATGGCACTAATTCTGTAGAAAATACACGAAATATTGTACATGGCACTAATTCTCTAGAAAATACAACAAATACCATTCAACATGACACTATTATTGTAGAAAATATATCAAATACCTTTCCATATGATACTGTTCCTCGAGAATATGCACCAAATACCTTTCCACATCGTCGCACTATTTCGTTAGATAATACACCAAATATCATTGCACTTGATACTATTATTCCAGAAAATAAAACAGATGCTACTCCACATGACACTATCCCTCTAGAAACTGGACCAAATAACATACTGACCACGGCTATTCCCGAAGGCAATGTCGCAAACACCATTCCACGTGACAATATTTATCTAGAAAATATACCAAATACAATTTCACACGGCACTATGCATCAAGAACATACACCAAATACCAATCCACATAACATAATATTTCCTAAAAATGCACCAACTGCAATTCCACCTACTCCTCTTCCTTTAGAAAATACACCAAGTGCTATTCCAATTGGCAATATTCATTCAGAATATACAGCAAACACTATTCCACACGATACTATTCATGTAAATGATACACAAATTATTTCACATGACACTGTTCCTAAAGAAAAGGAAATTAATACTATTCCACTTGACACAATTCCTCTAGAACAGACATCATATGTCATTCCACGTGGTACTCTTCCTATAGAAAACAAAATGAATACTATTTCACGTAGTACTCTTCCTATAGAAAATAAAATGAATACTATTCCACGTGGTACTCTTCCTATAGAAAACGAAATTAATACTATTTCACGTGGTACTCTTCCTATAGAAAATAAAATGAATACTATTTCACGTGGTACTCTTCCTATAGAAAACACAATTAATGCCATTACACATACAACTGTTCCAAACACTGTTGATATTGTACCACGTGATTATGTTCCTCTGAGAAATACAATGAACACTCTGCCACGTACAGATAAAATCAATATAATTTCACATAATACCACTGTAGAAAACCGAAACAATATTTCACATGCTATTGAACAAAATTCTAGAAATGACATTCCACAAACTATAGTTAGAGCAGGAAACACAATTAATAAAATTGCACAATATAATATGGGTTTAAGGGACAGAAGTGACAACACTACAAACGATATCACAAAACTAAACATTCTTACAACAGACACAATTACAAATACACCGAATAAAAGTATGTCGTTAGGGAGCAGTATAGCAGTACCCAAAACAAACAATTATATTGCAGACAATTTACTAGAAGCTCCAGTATTGGAATACTTAGCTAAGAGCCTTTCTGAAAATGTAGATTTACCACCTGACCCTTCTGTGAGGAATACGTCTATGATTTCTGGTATTATATCAGGAGGTACAGTGGATATTCGAGACAGTATGTCAAAAGTATTGCATCCTGAATCTTCAAAGCTTCCAAGATCTAGAGATTCAGTGGATATTCGACATAGTATGTCTAAAGCATTGCGTCCTGAATCTTTAAAACTTCCAAGATCTGGAGGTACAGTGGATATTCGAGACAGTAAGACACAAGTATTACGTCCTGAATCTTTAACACTTCGAAAATCTGTAGACACAGTGGATATTCGACACAGTATGTCAAAAGCATTGTATCCCGAATCTTCAAAACTTCCAAAATTTGGAGGTACATTGGATATTCGAGACAGTATGTCAAAAGTATTGCGTCCTGAATCTTCGAAACTTCCAAAATCTGGAGGTACATTGGATATTCGACACAGTATGACACAAGCATTGGGTCCTGAATCTTCAACAGAACTAGCACCTCCTGGACGATCACCTGGTGTACCACAAAGGACAACTCCAACTGTAACAGCTAAACAGATGTCACAACTGGAAAGAGCAGCCGTAGAACGTGTCAATGCATTTATAAACCTGCATTTCCCAATGGTGGATATGATTACCAATCCTTTTGAAACAGTCTTATTAGATCCTCCAGTTACGTTTATTAATAAAGTGAGGCCAGAATTAAGTAGTAATCCACAAGAAACATCTCCATCGATGGAAACTACAATTAGGATTCCGCCAGAAAAGAGTGTTCCAAAAGAAAACATGCGACAAATCATTCCATCAGACGTTGTCCAACAAGATGTGTCATTAACTAATCCACACGACTTTCTGTTACTAGGAAATAGTGTCTCACAACAAGCTTTATACGAACGTCCTTCGGTTAACAGAGATGCTCCATTAAACGCCATTGCAAGTTTTGCTAATGAAGTCCCTCGTCCATTAAAGGAAAACATAAATGAATTGAAAATTAACAGAGATAGGATGACCCCAGGATATCCCAGTGTGAATAAATTGAAAGATCCTAAAAGTATTTTTATTGAATCAAATGCTATGGAACTGAATTTGAACAACAAAGCAGGTTTCAAAGCCAAAGGTCATATGTCTGTACAAGAAAGAGTCAAAGAAATATTGGGAATAGAAGCTACGACAGCTGTTGTTCCTGAGATAAAGACATCAGTCAATACTGGGAAATATAGACAAACTACGAGTGAAATACCGTTTGGGCACAGATCAATAACATTTCAAAACGAAGCTTCATCGCATACAAACCATCTTGCAGTTCAAAATAAGATAAAGGGATTACTTGCATCACATTTCTCCCACACAGAAAACATCTTGCCAGTTGTGCACAAAAAACCTGTCAAACCAGTAGCATATGATGGAAAAATGTCTCTGAGTAAACTTATTTCGAGGACAAATGCGATTATGGCTACTCCAGAAGCAATCAACAATTTACCTGTTGGTGAAAACATGTCTAGAGGTAAAAACATTAATCAGGGTACTACTGAAGAGCATGCTATATTGCAACCAATAAGTGGCCATGCACAAATCAGTCAACATCTAACTAAAAATGAACGACCGATTACTAATACCCAAGATCAAACCGCGAGATACCCAAGCAGTATTTTAAAGAATCCATTATCAAGTGAAACACCACATGTAGAAAATACTATGAGAGATCAAACTCATGTGACATATCAGAATGTGGGCAACCAAAACTCTCTTGTAGAACCCACAGAAATAACAAAACACCCTGTTGGCAGTTCACAAGACACATCTAAGAATGTGGAAAATAGCTATATGGGAAATAAATTAAGTCCTACATATTATCAATCATCGAACCCTACAATTAATCGAGAGAGTAACATGCGAAAATCATCAGGAAACGCTGCGAGTGTGGCAAATTATATAGAAAATAGACAGCAAGCTGGGTTTCCAACTGAACCGAAATATATAGATGGTGTACAAACCAAATCTTCAAAATATCTTGCACTCGATAACAATCTGCCTGATTTTCCTCGGGACATTTTAAACAAGCCGTCTCAGAATGTTCCAGCAGTCACTGTACCGTATGTACATCAAGTGAAACAAGCTCGATTTAAGAATAAATCAACACAAGACAACAATAAAGCGTACTCCTCCACCATAGGACAAGGCTCCATTTCAAACATTCCTATAGTCAATGCAGTAACAATGAATAACAAAGAATCTGTGAGGACATCAACAAAAAGAGCTGGACTTATAAAACAGTCACCTTTAGACATTCTGACAGGCTCAAGGACATATCAAGAATCAACCATGCATAAACACAAAAATATAAAATCGTCAACAAACAATATTAATCAGAATCGTTTTGCTGATGGGATTGTAAAAGATTCAACTTTAAATGTCCCTACAGGTCATAGAATATATCGAGGAGGCGCCAAACAAGACACAATTATGAATGCAGATTCATCTGTAAAATCTTCAAAACATACCACTAAGCAGGCATCTTTTTCTGGTGGAGTTGTATACGAGTTAAATCCAAGAACCTTAGCATTATACCCAGATAGTACAAAGCACGAATCATTCATCATCGAGAAGTCTACAGGACCTCCAAAGCATTTAAATACCAACCAGTCCCAATTTCCTGATGGAACTCTAACTAATAAAGACAGTACAAAACAAGGCTCAATTAGAAGCAATGAAAATTCTGCAAAATCTTCAAGACATTTTAATACTAAGGAATCTCAAGTTCCAGACGGTTCTCAAAATATCCAAAGAGTTCAAGATAGCGTCATCCACGACTCATTGGACACTACATATCCAAACAATAGAATGCAAGATTCGTTGATACGCGATAAGAACTCTTTTAGTTCTTCAGGACAAAGCAAGGAACCAACTCTTTTCCCTGATTCAGGTGTTGGTGGTGAACATGACGCTCTAGTTCTTCTCAGCAGCATTCTGTCTTATCTGTCCCCAGCTGATCACAAGCAAGCAATGGCGTTTCTTGCTCACCAGTTTAATTCTGATTCAGCGTCTTTATCGCCCCCAAACTCTCTGTTACCAATTCCAGTCTCACCAAAACCGCGTCCATCACACATCACCATCTTTCCTCGTGTATCACAACAACCAGAGAATCGGTTCCCTGGAACAGAAATATACACGAATGGGCAACAAAACAGCGGAACAGTAGTGACTAAAAATGATAGACAGAAAGGTGTTCGTTCCAATGATGTCACGGCGAATGATGCTTATAAAGAATATCCGAATACAGCTGCAGATGGGAAATGGAGGATAACAAAAGATAACCTAGTCCACGCTGGAGGGATTGAGTCATTCAAGAAACAAGACAAATCAGTGAAAGGGTACAATAATCATGACCAAGCGCTGAAAGAGTCTATACAGATGCCAGAGTTAGGGTATATAACGGCTAAAGAGTATAGCTCACTGCTATCTCCAGAAAATGTACAATTTCTTGAAAAGATGCTGCAAATGGACGGTACCCCATCAAATGCTGAGAGCTATACACTAATTTCACCCACTACAGGAGATTCTGCGACTACAACAGGCAATATCAAAACTGGTATACCTTCAGCACCTTCACGTACTACAGATAACATACAAAATACTAGCGAACCTCAATATGTCAATCCTAACTTATCAAAGGTCCAACAGCAGGTGCTGCAGCAACAAC
This sequence comes from Peltospira delicata, assembly GCA_034780715.1. NCBI lineage: Eukaryota > Metazoa > Mollusca > Gastropoda > Neomphalida > Peltospiridae > Peltospira > Peltospira delicata. The sequence goes on along the minus strand of JAVCKW010169891.1, from coordinate 1,245 downwards.
ATCAGCAGCAGCAGCAAAAGCAGAAGCAAAATTTTAATACAATTAATTCAGAAATCATATTACAGCCAGCTGTTTTAAATAAATTAGTCCAGGTACATCGAAATAAGGTAACACCTGTTGGCTCAAGCTCACATAAACCTCAGTTAAAGACTAATGCAATTGAAAACAGTGTTGCTCCAGTTACCTCTTATACTGCAGGAACAGAATACACTGTATCTGAGAGGACATTGCCTTCTGTCGACTTAAACGCAGCGAATCATCAGTTAAATAGTCCTACTAGTACATCTAAAGTTAAGGAACACATTAACTCAGCAACACAGCTCGCAAAATCTCGAACTAAATCACAAAGCGAGTCCAAAACACACCCAGGATTGAAACATGCAACTCATTTGCAGCCCATTATTGAAACGCAGCTACAACACAATACAGAAACTCACCCACATCGTCAAAATGGAACTAATTCACAGATCAATACCAGAATTCAAACTGCGCCCAGCTCTATAGGGTTACACCAATCACAACTTGTTTCACCTTCAGAATCAGCCAATGAAATGGCGCCAGGAAGCACTACTCCGCATCAAGTGATTGATCCCTTTCTGGCTGAAATAGAATCTTTCCTTTTGGGGCCGGATTTCCCAACTGGTGGACAAGAGACGCCACCAGAGCCCTACTACATCAGCCCAGAGATGCAGTCGTTCCTGGAGGGCCCATTATTTACGGAAGGGTCAGAACAACCTTTATCATCTACTGACAAAACCGCCACAAGTGTGCCTTCAACATCAAACACCCCTGTTACTAATAGTGGACTTTCCCAATCAGGTGAAGCAGCGTATGGACAGAATGGACAGACTGTTCTACAGGTGTTAAGTGGGCTAGTCCAAGGTCCTCTCTCGATACGAAAACACTCTTCTGCAAGGCAGCATTTTATTCGGAAACGAAATGCGGACGTGGATCCAAAGACGATATCAACATGATCAACGTTTTGGGCTAAGGTGAGTAATCCATCCAATCTGAACGACAAAGCCATAGTCGTAATCAATAACCATAACGGCACCAAGCAGAGTCAAAGGGGCGTATTATGCATTTTGGGGTATTATTTTCATGATATATCATATGCTTAATAGAATAGAGGATCGGTACTGCGAAATTTAAAATATGAAACGAAATATACAAAGGTGTATCATCTTTTGTGTGTCGCCACTTAGAGGACAAACACTGAACATTTATAAATCGAGAAGATACTTT